>CAUYRT010102220.1:0-30136 GCA_963574885.1 Lepilemur ruficaudatus
GCAAGCAAGCCGTTATCACAAAAGCATAACTGAGCGGTTAGCAGGCAAGCAAGCTTCACTAGAATGCAGAAGTCTGTTTTGCAATTGAGCCCTGTGTATAGTTTTGGTTCCTTACATTCACAGTCTGACCCACCGTGTACCAGCCCGTGAGCGCCCAGAGCAAGATGACCTTCAGTCCTGTGTTTCCGAGAGTCAGAACAGTCCGCTTTACTGACGTTGTCTTTTTTAATTCAGAGTGCCCTGGCTATGGCTGGCGACTCTAGGAATGCTATGAACCAGGACATGGAGATTGGAGTCACTCCATGGGACCCCAAGAAGATTCCCAAGCAGGCCCGCGATTACGTCCCCGTTGCCACAGACCGCACCCGCCTGCTGGCTGAGGGCAAGAAGCCCCGCCAGCGCTACATGGAGAAGAGCGGCAAGTGCAACGTGCACCACGGCAACGTCCAGGAGACCTATCGGTACCTGAGCGACCTGTTCACCACCCTGGTGGACCTCAAGTGGCGCTTCAACCTGCTTGTCTTCACCATGGTCTACACCACCACTTGGCTGTTCTTTGGCTTCATTTGGTGGCTCATTGCTTACATCCGGGGGGATCTGGACCATGTCGGTGACCAAGAGTGGATTCCTTGTGTTGAAAATCTCAGTGGCTTTGTGTCTGCTTTCCTGTTCTCCATTGAGACTGAAACGACCATTGGGTATGGCTTCCGGGTCATCACAGAGAAGTGTCCAGAGGGCATCATACTCCTCCTGGTCCAGGCCATCCTGGGCTCCATTGTCAATGCCTTCATGGTGGGCTGCATGTTTGTCAAGATCAGCCAGCCAAAGAAGAGAGCAGAGACCCTCATGTTTTCCAACAACGCGGTCATCTCCATGCGGGACGAGAAGCTGTGTTTCATGTTCCGGGTGGGCGACCTGCGCAACTCCCACATCGTGGAGGCCTCCATCCGCGCCAAGCTCATCAAGTCCCGGCAGACCAAAGAAGGGGAGTTCATCCCCCTGAACCAGACAGACATCAACGTGGGCTTCGACACGGGCGACGACCGTCTCTTCCTGGTGTCTCCACTCATCATCTCCCACGAGATCAATGAGAAGAGCCCTTTCTGGGAGATGTCTCGGGCTCAGCTGGACCAGGAGGAGTTTGAAGTCGTGGTCATCCTAGAAGGGATGGTGGAAGCAACGGGTAAGATGTTCTTGTCCTCCTCATCACAGTGTCCCTTTGCCGTGCTGTGACTCCAGAGGATGGGAGTCCGTGCCTGAGAATCCAAGACAGCACTGTCGCTCTTCACTCCCTGAATCGTGACCTGGGAGGTACTGGCACTCAGGGTGTGCTGATGACAGTAGCTAACACTGCTTGCATCTTCCCTACTTTCAGCGCGGCCCTTATCTCTAAACATAATTTATCTCACTGAACGCCATCCCACCGGCACGGGCAAAGAAAGGGGCACAGACAGGTTAAATCATTCACCCAAGAGCAAGGCTACCAAGTCATAGGGCCAGGATAGAAATGGAGGGGGCAGTGAGTGGTGGCTCACGCCTGTAATCCTAGCCCTCTGGGAGGCCGAGGAGGAAGGATCGTTTAAGGTTAGGAGTTCAAGACCAGCCTCAGCAAGAGCGAGACCCCATCTCTACTAAAAATAGACAGAAATTAGCTGGACAATTAAAAATAGAAGAATAAGCCAGGCGTGGTACTCGCCTGTAGTCCCAGCTACTGGGAAGGCTGAGAGAGGCAGGAGGATCACTTGAGCCCAGGAGTTGGGGTTGCTGTGAGCTAGGCTGATGCCATGGCACTCTAGCCCAGGCAACAGAGTGAGAGTCTGTCTCAAAAAAAAAAAAAAAAAAAGAAACCAAGGCGTGGACCCCAGAGCCAGCCCTCATTCCCAGTGGGCCAAACTGCCCCCTCCTGGAACAAGTGTTCTAGCCAAATAGAAGTCACTGAGCAGATGACTTCGGGAAAGCCGGAGTGAAACAAAGGTGAACTGGTTTCCTTACAGCAGGACTTCACGGTATCTTTACCTACTATGACTCTCCTTACAGGGAGAGGACAGGAGGCAGCATTTCCTGAACTTCTGGGGGCTTGCACAATCCTTTCCTCAGAGACACACCCATGCCTCAGGCCTGGGGGAGGGGTCCTTCGGGGGGGTGGGCCAGAGCAGCCTGTCCCTCAACTTCGCAGAGTTGCAAAACACAGCGCATCCCTGCGGAGCCACCAGCGCCCATGTGTGCCCAGGAGAACGCCCGCCCTGCGGCCAGCAGGGCAGCTCCCCTCAGTTACTGCTTCCCATGGGTGGCTGGTAGCCAAGACCCTCCTTCCTCCCTCAGCCACCAGCCACACAGGTCTCTGTGAGGCGGCTCCAGGGAGCCCAAGGCCTGCGGAAGTCCAAGCTGTGGCTGGAGACCCCAGTCCTCACCCCATGCCCACTTGGGGCCCAGAGGAGCCCCCAGCAAAACCCCAGACCATGCTCGTCCCTGCCTGCCTCTCGCCTTCCTTTCTCTTTTTCTCGCCAGGTGGACTGAGCAGCACGTCAGGCCCTAAGGACGACTTATAGCAAACTCACCCATGCTCAGAATGATACGTATATGTTTCTCTAATTCTTGCAAACAACAGTGTGGGCTGGCTCAGTCTCGTTTTATAGATGTGGAAGCTGAACCCCAGAAGGCTCGTGCAGACAGCAAGTGGTTCATACTCAGGTCATCCATTTACAAATCTAGAGCTCTTCTCCCACACCACACTGGTCCCCTTACAATTAGCGGCCATCACAAAGATGGCCAAGCGCACCTTCCTTGCCTGTGGGAAGCTGGTTGCAAGCTCAGAGCACCCACGGCCTTCCCATTCCAGAGCCAGTGGGACCTGGAGGGAGGTGCTAACAGGCTCCAGGGACTGGTGCTTGAGGGGGTTGCTTGGCCATCTGCTGGGGGCTGGAGCCCAGCCAGGCAGCATATGGTGGCAACCAGGGGAGCCCCTGAGGCCAAGGACAGTCAGGATGCAGGAAGCTCCCCCTTGCAGAGCTAGGGGCTTGCAGGTCACCCTGCCCTTGGCATTGAGGTCAGAATCGGAACACAGAATGAGTCTGGGGGAAGAGCTCTACTCTGAAGCCACAAAGGAGGAGTCAGGTCAGAGATGTGGAGACAAATAAGGAGACCATGTCTGACCATTCCCCGTGGCCACCCTCACTGCCACCAGCCGTGCAGCAGGGAGAGTGCCCGTGGCCCCACGGCAGAGGGAGCGGTGCTGATGCCTACTGGCTCCTCCCTTCTGTGTCCCTCAAAGTCAGTGGCCACAGTTGACTCGTTCTGTTTGGCCTCCTCCCCTCCCATGACCTGGGCTACGCTTGCTCTGTCCGTGGGGGCCCAGGGAAATGAGGGCAGGAGACCCCCACCCATATCCGTTCTACTTGAATGGCTCTTTGGAGCTTGTGGAGCCCAGCACTGCTGTGGATTCAGGCTGCAGCTTGAGCTACACAGCTCTGCCACATCCTACCTATGTGAGTTTGGGCAGACTGCTGAACTTGTCAGCAAAATGAAGAGATGCAGACTCCTGGGGCTGTTGGGAGAATTCCAGATAAAATGGCCAGCCTAAGCACAGTACTGTGACTGACATCTAGAGAATCCTTTCCAATCCCTGCTCAGGGCCCACTTTGGGCATTCACACCTCTACTGAGGCTGGGGGGTAGGCAGCGAGGCTGAGGGCTGAATGCAGAGGCCTGGCCCAGGCGGGCATCCCTGAGAGCAGAGTGGAGTGCAGGCAATGAGCCCACCGTGTGCAGGGGACACTGGGGTGCCAGGCACTGGGGCACCAAGGGCAGGAAGCAGCGTTGACCAGGGGCTGGTCTGTATGAGACCCTCCCAGAGAAGGCTTCTCCCTAGCTCCCACAGAGCACAACTAGTACCTTCTTTGACTAGAAGATAAAATACCATAAAGCCGCTTCCCTGTTACCCTAAGCACAGAGGTTTCTCATCCATAAACAAAGCTGCCCTGACTCTCTGGAGAGACAGCAACACCTAAAAATAACACAGGCATGACAGACTAAGTAGACAGGGACTGCAGGCATCGGAGCCTCCTCAGATCAAGGAGCCAAAGCTGTGTGTGCGTGCGTGCATGCGTGTGTGTGTGTGTGTGTGTATGGGCACTTGTGTCAGTGTGGAATCTTCTGTCATGTGAGTCTATCTGAAACAATCCCACGTTCCAAATGCCTGTTAGCTTCTCTGTGTTCACTCACTCTGAATTCATCTTCACTCAACTGTCTTTCCTACCTCTTCTCTCATCTCAATTTTCTAGACCTGAATGCTGTTTTCAGGAACCATGTCCCTGCCTCTAGCTATTCCAAAAATTATTTGCTCCAGTCTCTAGGTACCTACTCCAGAATCTTGCATGTTGGTTTCTAATTTTTTGCGTCCACCAAACCGTGAGCTCTTCCAGGGCAAGGACCATGTCTTAGTCAGCTTTACACCTCCATTGAGCTTAGCACAAAGTAGATGTCCAGCAAATACTTGATGAATGACAGGAAGGATGGGTAATAGGATGGATGGATGAATGGATGAAAGGATGGATGGATAATTGGACTGATGGATGATTGGAAGGATGGATGAATGATTGAATGGATGGATGGATGATTGGATAGATGGATGGATTATTGGACAGATGGATGGATGACAAGATGGATGGATGATAGAATGCATGGATGCTAGGATGGATGGATGGATGATTGGACAGATGGATGAATGATAGGAGAGATGGATGGATGGATGATAGGATAGATGGATGATAGGATAGATGGATAGATGATAGGATGGATAGACAGATGGATGCTAAGATGGATGGATGGATAATTGGGTGGATGGATACACGGATGGATAGATGGATGGATGGATAAATGGATGGATGAATGCATCTTACTGCATGTGGTTTCTGTTTCCCCAGGCATGACTTGCCAAGCACGGAGCTCCTACATGGATACAGAGGTGCTCTGGGGACACCGATTCACACCAGTGCTCACCTTGGAAAAGGGTTTCTATGAGGTGGACTACAACACCTTCCATGACACCTATGAGACCAATACACCCAGCTGCTGTGCCAAGGAGCTGGCAGAAATGAAGCGGGAAGGCCGGCTCCTCCAGTACCTCCCCACCACGCCCCTGCTGGGAGGCTGTGTTGAGCCAGAGCCAGATGCAGAAGCTGAACAGGAGGGAGGGGATGAGCCCAAGGGGCTGAGTGGGTCCCAGGATACCAGGGGCTTGGTGTGAGAGCCACAGTCTCCTCACAACCTCCCCTCACTGGCTTCTGGGAGCACAGACACTGGAGGGGGTGGGTGTGGGGGTGGGGGCACATAGCTGAGTGTGCTGCTTAGGGGCTGTTTGGGGGAAGAAACAATGTATCTAGCCCTCCTAGTTCCCAGCTCAGGACTTCCCTGAGCAGGTGGCATCCTGTCTGGACCCCCATGACATGCTGTCTCTATCAGCAATGGCCAAAAGCGAGCCAGGTCAGGATGAGTTTTCCCACAGTGAATGCCACAGGCTGGTGAATGTCCTATCTCTGCCAACTGGCACTGGGTCAATTCCCTTCTTGGGTCTCATAGACCCCTCCAGGGGCTGACACCTAGAGAGAGCTGTTATCCCCTTCCTCATTTCCACCCCCTCCCAGGGCCTGTCATTGATTCAGAGAAGAGCAATTCTGCCTGAGGGAAGCTCAGCCCTCTGCTCCAGGGTGGGCTTCCAAAGCCCCCATGGGTTAAGGTCTATTGAGTCAGAGGCAATGCCTTTTAAACCAGACCCTAACGACCAACTATTAAGTGCTATGGAGTGTACAGCCCTGATGGTCTCTGCTATTATCTGTAAAGTGTGTTTCCCTCTGCTGTGTTCTGCATGTCCAATGTAGCCTATTGGATAATTGATATCCTTAGAGTGACTCTCAGAAGGTGGCCTGGGGCCACAGAGACCTCCTGAGTGGCATCAGCACTTTCTGGCCCACCCCCAATCACATTGCACCTGCATCTCCCACCAGAAGGAGAGCCCCGGCAGCTGGGCCTTTTCTGGGATTTTTTGGCCCAAGCCCCTCAAAGCGCTTCTAACCTTCACCATAGTGTTCTTCACAGTCTCAGAGAGCCTGTGGTGTGATCTGGGGACACAGCTGAGTTTCAGAAGGCAAGCCCAGCTAGCTGGTGCTGAAACAGGGAGGGCAGAGGGGAAAGGAAGACAGAAGGGAAGGCCATGAAAATTTCAAAACAAGCATCTGCCCCAATTGTTGCCAAGATGCTTTGTCCTCAGGGCAACACACCTTGCTATCAAGGTGAATAATGGGGTGTGAATCAAAAGTGACAGGTGATCGCAGCTGCAGCCTCACTGTCAAGCTGGCTGGACAAACTCTCAGGCTGCTGCTGAGAAGCTCCTGCCCCCGCCACTTACACTCAGGGCTCCAACAGGCAGGAATGACACCCAAAGAAGGGGAAGGGAAGGGCTGCCTCCCCCAGCCTGGAAACAGGAGGGCGAGGGGAGTTGGTGGGAAACTTGGGAAGGGAGTGATTGTTATGAGAACAAGAATAGAGGAGAGTCTTAAAATCAGCAAGTGCAGAGGCTTTTCTTTTATAATCTGGAGGCCCAGGAAGAGTGAGGGCGGGTTGTGCAGACTGTCGGGGGGATAGAGCGTGTGCTGAGATCAGCGGCTGCTGCTGGGCCGACCTGACCTGGAGAGAGCTCAGGTGTTCCCAGGCACGGAGTTACGTAATTACGTAATTACGTAGGCCTAGCCCACAGTTTTCACAGCTCTCAACTGGCCTTTGAAAGTGGAAGCATCGTCCTGCCCTGGACACAAATGCCTTCCCGGGAGTAAGAGCAGAGCAGAGCCACAGGGAGGCAGAAAGGGCAGAGCAAAGGGGAAGGCTTTGAGTTTCAGGCCCAGTTCCCTGTGGGCTGGGCTTTCGAGGTCCTGGGGCTGGTGGGAGAGGAGGGGCAGCCTGGGCTGGCAGTGAGCAGGCTGGATGCTCTGGGGGTGGTGCAGGGGGGTTTCTTGTGCTTGGCTCCTGGGCTGGACCTTCAGCGGTGGGACCACAGAAGCCATGGGCAAGTGGGGTCTTCCAGGCAGGGGCAGGGCAGGAGTGGTGGTTCCAAGCATCCTTCTGGGTGAAGCAGGCCTGGAGGGAATGGACAGGGGTTGGTATCTGCCCCTCAGGGGAAAGGCAAGCCGATGGTGCCCCAGCGGGGGTCTGGCGCAGTCAGGGGTCTGAGGCAGAGAGCCCATTCCGAGAGGGGACGCCCTGGAGCAGGGGCTACAGTTGGAACTCTCAGGTTGCGGACCCCAGGCTTACTAGTAGCCAAATCATTTCCATACCCCCTGGCTGGATCTAAAGCCTGTCTTAGTCTAAACAAGTCTCCCCCAGCAGTTATAACCAAGGATGAGGGCGGCAGCTGAGCGAGGAGGGGACAATGCCTCACTTATCCGCCTCCAGTTGCAGTTGTGATTCTGAACTGTCCCCACGGGCCAAGTGGGCCGCTCTGCAGCTCTCTAACTCTGCCAGTGGCCTCCGTGAGCCAAGTCACATCTCTCAGCCAGCTGTGGAAGCTGCAGAGGTTATTGAAGAGGAAGAGGGCAATATAGGCCTCTTCCAAAGCTCCCTGACAGGCCTCAGCCAAAATATACCGGATTAGTAAAATACAAATCCCAACGTGCCTGTTCTGCTGTCTATCTTGGAAACTTACACACTGGAAGACCACCCTTCCTATCTCAAGAAAATCCCTTCGTGGTGACCAGCTGATCCAACAAAAGTTTGAAAAGTTCTCCAGATCATTTTCTGGGAGTTCTTGAATAAAAATGAACTTATTAAATGCAAAGTCTGATGATGGGCAGAGTTCATTGCTCCTGCATACAAACCACTTGCAGGCCACAGCCCAGAGTTGCACGGCTCTGAGCCTGCGCTGTCATTTCTGACGGGCCACGGGGAGCTGAGACCGGCTTCAAGATGGGGTCACTGGCTATTCCCACAGTCTTCAGCATCTCCAAAGTCCCAAAGTGACATCTCATTTGTCAGTCCCTGAAAGTTCGGGGAGCTGACTTTCTGCCTTAACTTCCATGTCCTTCCTCTCCAGAAACGTCCCCTGTAAGGGAGAAGCCTCTGGAAATTCAGAAGATGAAAGTTCCCACCAGTCCTCATGTCTCCACCAAACTGGCACCTGATAGGTGCGGTCACCATTGCCCAAATGCACTGCTCCCAGGCCAGGGCTGAATGGGCGTGGCCCATGGCTCTCCCCTGCAGACGGCGCCCCTGCAGATCTCCTGTGCAGCCAGAAAACCCGCTGCCCGTCCTGCTGCTGCTTTGCGATCCTGGCTTTGAGCAGTTACCGTGATGGAGAAGAGGCAACCCTGTCTGTCCGGGGAGCTCCATCCCTGCCCAGGGTCTGTAACAATGGCACCTCTGTCACACTCCCTGTCCCATGATCTCCCAGACCACCTTAGTCCTGTGTCTCATGTGAGGTGAGAACCAGAGAAACTTAGATTGCTTGCATTGAAGTTGCCAAAAACCAAAAGTTATCCATTGTCTTTTAAGACCATGCCTGGAAAGCATCCTTGCCACTGGCCCCACTGACCCAGCACCTGCCGTGTGCCCAGGGCAGGCAGGCTCACCCCCAAGCATGCTCCGTTCTCAGAACACTCAGGAAGCTGCAGTAGCCCTCATCACTAGAGGCAGCTGAGGCTTGTTAGTGTGCTCAAGGCTGCAGACAGTAGTAGTAAGAGGAAGGGCCTCCGTGCCAGGCACCCTCACAGACACAGGAGGGCCTCGTCCTGTGGGAACACACCCACGTCTGCGGCCTCAGTGGGGTGGCCCGAGAGGAGGAGAGTGCTGCCTGCCAGGTGGTGCCACATTCGTGTGCTGTGCTGCAGAGCCTCGGCCGCCACCCGCAGCAACGAGCTCCTGGGGCAGGATAATGGGGAAACACCTTTTGCTGATTTCCAGAGAGCTAGTGATCTGTGAAGAGAGATTCGACGGGAAGAATTGCTTTCCGGGGAAGCCACTTTCTCTGCTCTGATTGGTTTCTGCGTCAAATCTCTTCTCCCTGTGTAGGACTTGTCAGTCTTCTTATGATGAAGAGCATCACTGCACCGCTAAAAGTCACCCAATAAAACAGATTGATCTTACAGAACTGTCTCCTTCCACGTAGATGGCCGCGAGTTTCCCTTTCAAATTCATTGCCAGTTTGAGCAAACTTGCCCTTCTTGGTTTTGTTAACCTAAAAATGCAGTGTCAACACCTAAGCGAGTGCCGGGGCGGGCACACGGGTGAAGGCGGGCGCTGGATGGGGCGCTGCGCAGGCGTCAGGGTCCAGCCGTGTCCGCAAAGCCCGGAGAGCTGGCTGCAGACACAGAGTGGAAGCCATGCGGGTTCTCAGTGAGGTCGTCCGGGTGACTCCTACATTCTTGATTTTAAATATCCAGAATCTACATTGCCTAAGTAATGAATAATTTCACACCCACTTCTTTCGAAATTTTGCAAACATTCACTTTGGGGAGCCCCCAGACTGGCCGTGCATGCTCATGGCTAAGTTCACAGAGTGATGGACACCACGGAACGGTGGGAGGGTACAGGGAGTGCTGAGATTTCATGCTGGGGATGGATTTCAGGATTCTTCAGGTGAAGACCAAATGTTTCTGCCGGCAATGTCATTAGCAGTAGAGGATGAAAGATTGTCTTCTCTTCTGCTCTGGTCCCCCAGTGGCAATATTGAGGAGCTGAGATTTACCGCAGAGGTTGAGTGAAGATGCTGCGCTAAACCACCCTGACAGGCTGAAGCGGCCGCCAGGGCACGGACTTAGATGAGAAGCAGCGTTTAAGTTGGGAAAAGCCGCCCAGCCCTGACGTGCATGTGACTCGGGCCAAAAGCGGGTTCCGAGCCTCGGAATGAGCAGTTAACATAAGACCCTGGTAACACTGGCAGTGAAATTGCTTTGTGGTGGTGATAATGTGAAACAAAGACAGGCACAGGCCAGGAAGCTCCAGGAGGTGTGTGGCCCTTGCCTGGGGATTGCATGGCAGTTACTGCTCAGTGCCAGATTGGAGACACAGGGGCAGGGGCCTGAATCCCTCAGTGGCACATATGCCAGTCAAGCCTGGATTGAAGTTGGGGAAGGACAACTAGACACATACATCTAATAAAAGCAAAACTGAATGTTACCCTCAGAAAACCCACCCTGGCCCAGGAGATCTGCTCTGCTGCAGCCAGAGGCCCAGCGCTGAAGCGCATGCGCCAGATGGCTCTGTAGACCTCAGATCGCAGCGCTAAAGCCTGTTGACTTCTTTATGGGAAATACATGTCTAGGAAGAAGTTTTGGAAACAGGGACGTTGCTGACTTTTTCTCTAAGGGACTATTTACTTTTACTGACAAGATGCTATTCAAATAATTTTGGCTCCCTTGTTTGAGGCAAAACTCCCGAATCCCAGAAGAGAAATTACTGAGAATGTGGGTGTATTGACATGTGCTTTGAGCTGCATTTTTCTACCAAGCAGCAAACGCCTGTGTGGAGAGACCCCAGGCTGAGTAGGGTGAGGCTGATAGTATAAGAAAGTGGCTGATATGTACACGCACTTGGGATCCCTGGGCATGCACCCACTGAATGTCATTGTCACATTCCAAATCACTTGTTAAACAGCCGTGCTCATGGAAGAGACTGGAGCCAGTCCTGTGTGACTTGAACCTTCGAGGCAGTGACTGCTTCTTCTCCTACCCGTGTGGTTACCTGGGGAAGCTGGCCATTCAGGACTTCACCCGCCATCTGCTCCCCTCACAGAGGACAGCTGGCTGTGGTCCACGGAGACAGCTGGAAAACGGGGAGGAGCGTTCACTGAACCAGACTGTGCCCTGACAGATGGGGACGCATTCCACCTCCCTCTGTCCCCATTCAGTAACTGTGCTGGGGGAGGCTCTGCCCTCCTTCCTCTTCAGATTAAGCGCCAGACTAGAATCTGCCCAATGGACAGCCCTGTCGTTGAGGCTCTCTCAGTCTTTTTGTATGTAAGATAGACTCTGGTGGGGGTGGCTCCCAGGAGGCCCCGGGCATTAGTGCAGCAGCCGTCCACCCTGACTGGCCCTTGGGTCGGTGGGGCTTTGCGGGGCATTCCAGCAACCAGCTCAGTGTGGTGAAGGATTAAAATGACAGGTCAGAAAACATGGGGCCAACTCCACATACGAAAGGGTCTCTGCCTTTCCATGACTTCAGTTTTCCTGCACATTCCATCACTCCACAAGTGCTCACTGCGCACCTACTACATGCCCGGAGCAGGAACAGGCTCTGTGGACTCAGTGCCAGTCACCACTTAGTTCCTGCAGGTGCTGTAATTAAATACCTGAGACTGGGGCGTTTCTGAACAACAGAGACTTACTGTTCACAGTTCTAAAGGCTGGGAAGTCCAAGATCAAGGCGCCTACAGATTTGAGGCCTGGTGAAGACCTGCCCCTCACAGACGGCACCTTCTATGCACCCTCACGTGCAGCAGGGGCAAACGGGCTCCCTCACGCTTCTTTTACAAAGTCACCAATCCCACCATGGGGGCTCCATCCTCTTGACCTCTCAAAGACCCCAATTCCTAATACCATCACTTTAGGGGTTAGGTTTCAACATATGAATTTTAAGAGGACACAAACATTCAGACCATAGCAAAGATGACATGTGTCATGAGCAGTGCAAGGTCCGTTATAACCAGGTCCACGCATGTTTGAACTTGTCTTTCCACAAGTTCAGGCTTTTCCTGATGTATATTCAGTCATCAAAGCCATGATCCCCTGGAGTTCCCAAGGCACAGCTGCTAGTACTGCCCCTTCACTAGGCAGTCAGAGCCATGGCACACAGGCTCGAGCCAGTCCACGGCCAGTCAATATGGCCAACCAGACACCGCCATATACTTAATATACAAATGCTATAGGTTCCATGTTCACATCAGAGTAACATTTACCATCAAGAGAAACGGAGATAGGAAAAGGGGCTGACAAACCAGTCCAAGGAGACTGACATGGATGAGGAGTGTGCCCTGGGCTGACCCACGTGGTCATCAACATCTTGCAAGGCTGAGTCCTTGATTTGGGCAGAGACTTTGGCAGCAGATGCTGGGTACTGATCATAAGTGACAGCAAGACGGTGTCTGTTGAGACAGCTAGGTCAAACTGGTGAAATCCTGCTTTTTAAAAAGTCCCTGAGTCCTCTGGGGAGGGCTGATAGTAAAGTTATGCCCGTGTCTGGTTGGGTGTGGTCTCTGTTGATCAGGTGAACAGATGTCACCTGGTCTTTGTTGGCACGATGCCTTATGACATATAAGATGGGGTCCTTTTCTAAGATGGAGTTACTTTCTAAGATGTCAAGGATGCTATACAGTATGATCTCTTACTCCCATGGGATTTACTGTCTGGTGGGGAGAGGGGAGAGACAGAAACAGAAAAGCACACAAACAAATGCAAGAATTACAGTTTGCAGTAATGGCTGTGAGGGAAACAAGCTGCACCTGGGCTCCTTGCGAACATGGAAAAGCCTTCCAGCCACATGGCTCCGACCCTGACTCATTCCACACTCATTTCAAGCAGGCAGCATCTGAAAGAGAAAACTAGTCTCTTTCCAAGGCCCTTACAATGTTCATTTTGAAGGGGCAGTTTCATTCCACAAGGCCCTGCTCGCGTGTCATACGTGACAGCTGGAAGCCAGGATTGTCCTGTGACTTGTGGTAAAGTCCAGCTCTGCCTCTGCCTCCCCCCACCATCCTCTTCCCAGTCTCCCTCGGGGCCCTGGACGCTGCTGCCCTCCTGCTCCACCTGCCTGCCCGCCCGCTCATGCCCCATTGCCTGCTGGACTTTCCCTCCTCGTCCTCCTCTGCATGTGAAAAACGATTGTTTCTTTGTAAGCAAAAACCAAAACCAGCGAACAAACAAACAAAACCCTATTGGGCAAAAAGGTTTGGGGGATGGTTCTTCAGCTGTTTCCAGAAGCCTTTCCAGACCGTCCTTTTTGGCCATATTTGCAGTCACTCTCTTGTAGCCACTCACAGCTTGTGTGGCAAACATGTACCAGCACCTCCCGCCAGGGCCTGGGGGGACTAAGTGACCAAGCCGGCTGATTCCAGCGAACCCCTCGCCCTCTCCAAAGCGATCACTGTCATGCACCCGGTGGCCCAGACAGCACGTGGGTCTCTGCGGCGCTGGTCTGGGCCCCTGCGGGCTGTGCAGCCTGGCCGGGAGGGCCGCTCTGGACCCGGAGCCCCCTTCCTCCCCCTCCCCTCCGGTCCCCTCCCCCCCACCTCGGGCTCCCCACCTCCCCGCCCCCCTGCTCCGCCCACTCCTCGCAGCCCCGCCCACGCCAGGAGGACAGCGTGTCCCAGCCGGGCCTCAGCAGAACAGTGGTGAAGGGCCTAGGTCGGGACAGGTGACGGCGGTCGCGGGGCCTGACCGGCCAGAGCAATAGGTGGGTCCGAGGCCCTGGCCCGCAGGGGCAAACCGCTGCGCTGCAGCAGAAGCGATGGAGGGGCCACGGGGATACCGGCAGGGGTCGGTTCCAGCCAAACCCCTGCATGTGCGCGTTTGCGTTTGGGGACCCTCAGAAACAGGCATTTGAGTATCTAAGTCTCGACCTCCCAGGGCGAGAACAGCGGGAGCCCTCAGTTTGGAGTCTCCAGCGTCCAAGTGGGACTTGGAACCAGTTAGCGGATGAGCTGCCCCTGGAGGAAGCGCCGCACGTGGGGAGAGGCAGGCCTGTGCTGATCCCGGAGACACCTGCCTTCTGTGAGCAGGCTGGACAGGACGTGCGCCAGGACATGCTTGTCGCCCCCAAACTCTCTGCAGATGCCACCCTCGGAAGACCCTCTGGAGGCCAGCACAGCCGCTGCTCCCAGGGACCCTGTGATTCCTCGGGCTGCTGAGCAAAGAGCCGCCCAAGCCGGCTGAGGCAGCGCTGTTTTTTTCCTCTGCCCAGGCTGGCCTCGAAAACTCCTGGGCCAAAGGAATCCTCCCTCCACAGCCTCCTGAGTAGCTGGTACAACAGGCGTGGGCCACCGGCTGGGCAGCACGAGTTCATATGCTTCCTGAGCAGAGCACACCTGACCCAGTCCCCACTGCCACTGGTCTGCTCCTTCCCAGCACACCAGCTCCTGTGATGGCTGAAGGAGAGACCCCATCTCGCATCCCTGGGCTCCACTGACACCCACGTCCCTCCCCTCTGAATATGGCCTGTGTTTCTTCCCGTCTTGCGTGTCACATGATCTAGGTTGCTCTGACTTTCTCTCCTAATTAGCTCTTTTTACATTGTAGCTTTGCAATTTCTTTTGATTTCCACTGCCTATTTAAGTGCCTTATTTTCATTTTTGAAGCATTCCTTTAAACTTCCTGTCACCTCATTGGTTTCTACTGTAATGTCTGACATTTAGCTAGTTTAAAAGAGTGAATTTCCATATTCTCCTTACAGATTTACATTTTCCTATCAACTGGAGAAAAGCCAGCTGAATCCTGTGAAATAGCTGGTGGGCAGAAGAAAGCTGTGTCAAATGAAACCGCTGGCTCCTTTGCAATGTGAGAACTCAGGGAGGAAATTTTAGGAAACTCACCATGGGCAGAGCATTTTGATTACTAACAGTTAATATAAAATGTGATTCCTACATCAATGCCACTCACTCCACCCCACCCCCTTAATTTGCATTCATTATGCCTAGAATGCTGGAGGATAACCTGGCAGAACCAGCCTTGGTTGTAGTTTCAATGAAATGTCCAGGTAGTTCCACTTTATTGAGGGCAGTCTCGCATCTCTCGAGCCCGTCATTTCCAGGGTCCACACCTCTCCTTACCCTGCCCTTCTCGGGAAGGCCAGGAATGTTGTGCTATCGGCTTCTGTAGCAAAACCCTTCAGCCAGTTTCACAGAAATGCTCAGCAGACAGCAGTGTTTTCACTCACACATTTACAGCGCATGCACACAGACACAAACACCCATCTGCAATTCACAGTATCATTATTTCATGATTCTGTTGCTCACTCTTTCCTTGCTGACCTTTAAGTTGATTACAATCACCCTTGCCTTAATCACTAATTTATAATTAGAATTACCACACACAGAACACTACTGTCTAGGCTTGCAGGAACAGAGCACGTTATCTCAGACCCTGCCCAGGTGCAGGGCAGGAAGCATCTGCATGTGCACCGAGTGCCCACGTCACCTCAGAAGGAGAAACACCTTTCCCGTATGACAGAGCCAGACGCAACCTCCCTCTCTGTGGCAGCCCAGCAGTAAATAGTAAAGGACCAAATGAGATTTCATGGGAAGGGCCTCATTCAAAGTGGATCTCTGTAAGTATTAGCTCCTCTTCCCTGGGGAGAGGCCATGTGCAGAGGGCAGTCTCGTCCACCCTCCTGTCCCGGTCAGCCCTGGTGACGATGGCCTGGCCAGTTCTACCTCCCTCTGCCTCTTCCTTCTGTAGCAGCAGTAAAGGGCTGCAAAAGGGCAAATGTAACATTTGTCTCTTTAAAACCCCCACCCTTTTTGGAAATTAAAATCTGCATCCCTACCTGAGGCCAGAAATCAAAGGGGAAGAAAAATGTTCTTTGTTCTTTGTTTTCTAGTATATTAAACCAGAGGAGATGGCTCAACGGAACTGTCCAGAGATCATGAGATCTTCACTGGAGATAAGATTGACTAAAGCCACAAACTATAGTGAAACAACAATAGCCCAAGGCCACAACATGTGACACTGGTCACATAGGCCCAAGCTCAACCTCTGAAAACCCCCCTTTAAAAAGCCCTGTAATTCTGCTTAAAGGGAGGACAGCGGTTTTTTGAGAGGCTCGTCTGCTGCCTCATTTGCTAGCAAATTAATAAACATCTCTTTCATTTTCCTCAAGCCACTTGTCCCTGTTCTTCTTTCTCACTGATTCAGCCTCAGGGACAAGTACCAAACTTTCGGTAACACTTCTCCATCCCAGTGTTTTCCACCTAACTCCTGGCTTTCCAAGAACCTCTTGGGCCCAGCCAGTTGAGTGTCTTCTGTCCTGGACAGGCTTGTCCTCGGTAGCTGTTCCTCTGAGCAGGCTCCCCGCTCACCCCTCCCACACCCTCTCCCCAGTGCTTTCTGCTCCTCTGGCCTCCCTCGAGCCAAGCTCCTGCAGCGCCGCACTGAGCACGCGCGACACACCTGGTCCGCAGCGTGCCCGGCACCACCTCAGGTCCTCGTTTAGGGTTCTATGGCAGGCACTTGAGCCAAAGCTGGTGGTGCGTCACACATGCTCGATGTGCAGGGTGACGGGGCCAAGGGCCCACCTTGGCCAACCAGGTTCAGCTCCCCTATGACCCCTGTGCACGGGAAGACAGATGAGAGACCCTTCTAGAAAAGTAAGTCCCCCACTTCCCCCTTGGTTAAGAGCGGGCTGGGCGGCTAAGCTTTCCCATGGGGGTGGGACCAACAAGGAACTGTAGAATAGGATTCTGTCTCCTTACGTGGGCAATCGGTGGAACCGTTTGCTCGTGAGTCAGACAGCTCCTTTGCAGTGATGAATAAACTCTTCAAATACAAGGGAAGCACGTGGCAATGAGTCACAATAGAAGGCTATAATAAGTTCATCTGCAGCAGAATCGTCCCCAGAAAATCATTTAGCATGGTCATACAGCCTAACAGTGACCTCTGCCCCCAGGCTGCTGCAACCCCCATGGACACTGAGTGGGTGGCATCGTGTCCAGTTGTCAGAGGGCAGCAGTCCCCACATCTGAAACACTTCCCCAGGACAGTGGGGAGCAAGAGAGTGTGCTTGAGCATCAAATCTGGAATTGGTTCTCCGGATAACTGCCTCCCCCCCGCCCCCCGCCCCTGTGCCTTCTCCACACCTCACCTGGGGGGAGGCTGATATGGTGCGGAGTGCGAGAAAAGACCACCTAAAGACCGAAACTGAGCCAAATTATGAATCTTTAATAGCTGGGCCCAGCAGCCACCCTCTGCACCACTGTAGGCAGTTACAGAGAGTGGCCCTGAGCCAAAAGAAACACAGTCTTTTAAAGGCAAAAACCACATCCAGGAAAGTTATCTGGTTGAGCAAGCAGGGCTACAGAAGCTAAAGGCAACATTAATCTCAGTCAAAAGTATATTCTACATCCTATTCATCCTATTGTCTAGGCCAGAGTACATTTCACTCCCTGTTATTTGGGTACATAAGGGACCCTTGAACGTTTCAATGCTCCAGGGCGTCTGGGCTCTCTGTTCCAGCCGTCATTTTATCTTATTGACAGCTGTGTGAACATACCTTCCTCCCCTGCTGTGTGAATGTAACTTCCTCCCCCTCCCCCCTTTATTCTATGCTTAAGCGTACTAACAGAAGCCAGATAGCAGGTTATTTTTCATGGCCCTTAACAAGGGCACTTGGGGGAGGTTGGTCGTAAACCCTGTGCTCCCCACTCCCTCCCAGCCCAGTTGGGGCTTCTCCCCTCCACCTGGCGTCTTCTGTCTTCCTTACATTCCTTTCCCTGTAAGGTTGAGTTGATTCTCTCTTCCCCTTCCTCCCCCTGCTCCTCCATTCACGTGTTGTGTTGGTTTTGCCCTCTGCTGTGGACCAAGTGATCATGTCCCCACCCCAAATCCACATGCTGAAATCTAACCTCTGATGTGCTGCTGTTTGAAGGTGGGGCCTTTGGGAGGTGATCAGTGTTAGATGATGTCATAAGAATGAGGCCCTCATGGTGGGATTGGTGTTGGCATAAAAAGAGGAAGAGACACAAGATCTGCCTCTCTCTGCCATGTGAGGATACTAGGAGAAGATGGCCATCTGCAAACCCTCACAAGACACCAGATCTGCAGGCACCTTGGTCTTGGACTTCCCAGCCTCCAGAACGTGGGTAAGAAATGTCTGTTGTGTAAGTCATGCAGTCTATGGTGTTTTGTTTTAGCAACCTGAGCTAAGAAGGCACCAGACCCTTCCTGGAGGGCTATGGCCAAACCTGGTGCTCTCCAGACATGGGATAAACAATAAAAAATATTTTACTACAGGTGTGTCCCCAAAATTACATAGGACACAACTTATGTTTTAATGTTATTCATTGTGTATCTGAAATTTAAATTGAACTAGGAGTCCTGTATTTTTATTTGCTAAATCTGGAACCATTCCTGCTTCTTCCCTCCATCTGATCACTTGGAGGGAGCAGTTTTGGCAGTTTATGTTCTTATGCTGTCTCTATAATGGCGGAAATGCTATGATAAACCAATTAATATATAAGAGTGTCAATAAGGCCAAATTTTCTGGGGTGTGTGGTGGACCAGCAATGAGAAACCATGAGCCCAGAGGGGTCATTGCATGTCCCCAGCACTCGGTTTCTTTGCCTCTGGAATGCAGGCATTTACCAGACGATCCGTCAGCACCCTTGGATGCTGACCTCCTGAGCCTCTCACAGAGCTGCCCTCACGTCTGGGCTGTGTGAGAGTCACCTGGAGAACATGCTGTGTGCAGAGGAGCAGATCCCACAGGTTTGCTCTTGCCCAGGTGCCAGCATTTTAGAAGTGCATGTTATGTCGGTCAGATGTTGATGATCTGAAGAGCACAGTTTGGGAGATGCTGGTCTTGTGTTTACCCTTCCTGGCAGGGTGTGTGTGCACGGGCTGGTAGGAACTACTTCATTTTTAAAAGAGGCTCCAGGGTGAAAACACAACCTAACCCTAACCGTACGTTGTCAGGAATCATTGCAAGGCCGGCCATGTTCAGAGCTTCCCCAGATCCCTCTGATCTCCCTGTTCACTCAGCTGTCACCATCTGAGGACCATGGTGGGGGCTCCCTACCACACAGATGGAGCAGCCCAGACAGCACCTGCACAGAAGTAGAAACTCAGCTCTGTCCCAAAAGGGGACGGGCATGTGTGACACAGTAGCCTGGCCCTGGGAGCACAGTGCCATCTTTGAGGCAGGGAGATGGCTCACGGGCTGCAGCTGCACCAGGCACCTGGGCCCCTGGAATTGTGGTGGCCACTGCTGTGAGCAAAGGAATCGGGGAAGCTCTGCGATTGACCCAGTACAGATGGCCTCAGGCTGTCTATGGCAGATGTGCTGTGAGACTGGCCTCCTGCAGTCCTCAGGAGACCTGGCCTCGTCACCCTGGCCTCTTCAGACTGTTGGCACTGTCCTAGGTGCAGCTGAGACTTCATGTACAGCCGAACTTCTACTGCTAACAAGAACCCAGTTGCAGACAGTAGGACCACTTCTCTGTGGCCTCGTGGGTTAGCAATAAAGCAATCATCCTGGAGCCAGATAACCTGGAATCGAGCCTTGGATCCACAGCTTCCTTGGGGACCTAATGCCACTTACTTAACCTCCTTTGCAAAACAGAGAATGGCCTCCCTTCGTGACAGAGCCAGCCCCAAGGAATGTAATTAGCTGGCAGCTTCCAGCCGTAGGCACTGTCACACAGAGGCCACACACTTCCCAGGCAGTGCCCCACCACCCTTCTGTCTTGGGCTAGAACCCTGACTGGGCTCGGTAGGCATGTTCTGAGCCTCCTGCAGTCTGAGGGTCTTCCCACCTCATCCTCCTTCTTCCTCCCTCTCCTTTCCCAAGTGTCAGACCTGCGCTGTGCCCCAAAGGCTCGCTCTACCCACTTCTGTTTCTTATTTTGTTCTCACGCCTTATTCCTTATAAGTCTCTGGAACGTCTAACTGTGTCTTGGCATGTTCTTCCCAGAGAACACAGCTGAGAAATCACCCCTGGTCTTGGGCCCCATCCTTCCCCACCAGGCCCTAACCTTGGCGTGGGGAACCAGCTGGGGCTTTGCATGTGGTCCCTGCTAGCTCCGTCACCCTCAGGACCAAATCTGGACCTATCTTCAGGACGGCCCGTCCTCTGGCAGTAGGAAATGAGAGTCTCTTAAATGCTTACATGGGGACCTGCTGGCTTCAAAGCACATCCTGAGGTGACAGTTGGTGGGCTTGAGCCCATTCCTCCCTCTCTTCAGGGCTCCTAGGGCAGTGAGAAAACCAGCCAACTCCAGGGTCATGGGTCACATCTGCTGCCTGCGGGCCTTCCGTTTGCTGGACTGGTGCGTGAGCCGGTGCGTCCATTCATGTCTGCGCCTCCTGTCAAGCCACCATAGGCTTAGTAAGTCTTAGCAAGTTATCACCCCCCTGGCACACCACCGCAAAAGGATATCTATCCCACCCGACCAGCAAGTGACCCCGCACAGAATGTCACCCTCAGGGGCTGCTTCTGGTACCAACTTTCTTAGTTTGGTTTCTCCCAAAGTCAGAGACCGAGACAAGGCCTCGGGTGCCTGTCGGTTATTTGGAAGATGATCCTAAAACATACAAAGGAGAAAGTGGAAAGACGGGCAGACAGGGACGGGAGAAAAGCTAAGACAGGCTGAGTCGCTGAGTGTGGGCAATCCAGGCCCGGCCCCTCGGGGCTCCTCAAAGTGGCTCAGGATGGAACTGCCCAGGGAAGCTGGGAAGTCCTGCGCCGATTCTTTCCCTCGTTGTTCGGGGGTTGCCCTGGGAGCTTTAAACTCACAGTATTTCTGGGTGGGGCAGCTCTGCGTAGGGGCCAAGTCCCCAGTGCACTGAGAAAGCCCCAGCCACAGGAGTGAGGGCGGCCGTGGGAACTGGTCTGCAGGAATGGGGACTGTCCGCTGCAGTGGTGAACCTGGTGGGGCGCCAGGGGCCCCACGGTCAGCATTTGCAATAAAAGACATCAAACCCACACTCATCAAACTTAACCACTTGTGTCCCTGGGAGTGTGCGGTGGGCGTGGTGGTGATGCCAGGGCCCCCCCGTGGCCATGAGACACTTGGTGCATCACTTTTCCTTGCAGGGTTTTGTGGGGAAGCATGATTTTTACTAGTGTTTAGCAAGTGGGTGTTATAGCTTGGAACGCAAACTTCACATGCATTTCTAAAACGAAGCATGAAACCTCAGAAAAACCTTACGCTTGACATCAGCTGCTTTGTGTGACACCTGGGCCCCTTCCCAAGGGGAAGAGATTGACAGGAGCAGCCATGGGCCACTTGAAGCCACCCAGGATTTTAAGCAAGACAGTGCAATGACCAGATCTGTGGAGTGTGGGGAGAAACCGATGGCAGAGAGGTCGGGGTCTTGAGTGGACGCAGGGAGGGCCCAGAGTGTGCCGTACATTGTAGGGCACAGCAGAGACAGCGGACAAACTGAAGGTCTCGTTCTGTGGGACAAAGGAGGCATCCCAAAGGCCAAAAATCCATTCTGCTATGAGCATTGCCTTCCTACTTTGAGACCTGCTCAGAACAAGCGCCCGAGGGAACGTCCGGCACGAGGGGGGGGGCAGTCGGGGGTCGGGGGGCAGTCACTGGCCCGCTCCCCTAGGGAGCCGCTTGGATCTGAGCCCTGAGGGAGAGCAGGAGCGAAAGAGGCGAAGGCATGGGGAAAAAACCTCCGGAAAGCCGGGAACAGCTTGTGCAGCAGCTAGGAAGACAGGAGGAGCCTGGGAGGTCGGAGCAAGGGCGGTGCGGCCCAGGCAGGAGTGGAGCTGGTCTGCAGCAAAAGGGGCTGAGAGCAGGTTTCCAGCGGGGGCGGAGATGTAACGAGATTGGCAGTTTTGAAAAGACCGATTTGGCCTTGGTGTGGAGAATGACTGAGGAAGGGTGAGTCCTGCGGCGGGGCGTTGGCTGGGAGCAAAAGTGCCAGCCCAGGCAGGAGAGGCTGGCAGCATGGACCAGGGAGCAGAAGGACGCGGCAGGTACAGCTGCAGGCGGTGTTGGGGCGGGGATGGGACAGGGATTGAGTGGAGCAAGAGACATCAAGGTCGGCTCCCTCTTTTTGGCCCTAGGCTCCCTCTTTTTGGCCCTAAGCAACGGGATGAATGGTAATAACATTCACTAAGAAAATACTGGAGAAAGAACAGGTTTGGAAAAGAGTTAAGTTCTGGTTTTTCTATGTTGGCTGTTGTCTTAGTCCATTTTCCGATGCTTATAACAGAATACCCAAAGCTGGGTAATTCATAAAGAAAAGGAATTTATTTTTTACAGTTACAGAGGCTGAGAAGTCCAAGTCCAAGGTTAAGAGACTGCATCTGGGGAGGGCCTTCTTGCTGGTGGGGACTCAGCAAGTCCTGAGGTGGCACAGGGCTGAGTGTGGTAATGTTAGCTCGGGACTCTCTTCCTCTCCTTAAAAAGCTACCAGTCCTGGCTGGGCACAGTGGCTCATGCCTGTAATCCCAGCACTCTGGGAGGCTGAGGTGGGAGGATTGCTTAAGGCCAGGAGTTCAAGACCAGCCTGAGCAAGAGCAAGACCCTGTCTCTACTAAAAATAGACAAACTAGCCGGGCATGGTGGTGTGCACCTATAGTCCCAGCTACTCAAGAGGCTGAGGTGGGGGGATCGTATCAGCCCAGGAGTGTGAGGTTGCTGTGAGCTGTGATCATACCACTGACTGCACTCTAGCTGGGGCAACAGAACAAGACTGCCTCAACAAAAAAAAAAAAAAAAAAAAAGAAAAGAAAAAGAAAAAGAAAAAATAAAAGAAAAGGAAAAGAAAAGAAAGCCACCAGTCCCATTCCCATGATAATCTATTAACTCAATCTATTAATCCATTTATCCATGAGGGGATAAACCCTTTCATGAGGGCAGGGCGACCCAAATGGGAAAAAATGTACCTTGGAATGAACAAAATATGGTAATAATAACAATAAGCTCTCTAGGCCTCACTGTGTGCAGGTACTATTCTTAGCTCTTCACGTATGTGGATTCATTTACTGCTCACAGTGAATCCATGAGATGGAGCCCATCATCATTGCTTCTTAGGATGAGGACACCAAGGCTCAGGCCCGGTGCCCTGCACAGGTGCACACGGCTGCTCCGTGGCAGGGCTGGGATTGGAACCTGATGGTCCAGCCTGGCTCCATGATCCCAGCAGCTCTGCGAGAACACAAATTAGGACACTGCTAAATCTGTCCCTTGTCCAGCAGCACCCTGAGCAGCCACATTCCAGAAAGTTCAGTGGCTGTCAATCAGCTTGGCTATAGTGGCCACTCTTAAAGGTACCATTAGCTTTTTTCTTTCTTTCTTTCTTTTTTTTTTTGAGAACTTAAATAAAATATATCTACAGCAGTTCACAACTCTGCCATGATGTCATTTTTGTCAGATGGCAAATTCAGGGAGAGGCCAGAACTCAGAAAGCCCCGTGTCATTACCTGGATTTATTGAGAAGTCATGAAATTACTTAATTCTGTCACAGCCCTTGCCCATGACTTTACTCAGTGGGTAAATATCACACACCTGCCAGACACAAGGCATGTGCTGAAGTGCAGAAGATTCAGAGGCCCTATTAGAGAGGGCACCTATTCCCCTGCAGCCTCAGTTAACCTGGGGACACAAATTAAACACAGAACCGAGAGGAAAGAGAAGCGGGCTGGAGGCAGTGCCCCGAGATCTCTTAGATGGTTTGTTCTTCTCTGGCAGATTTCCCCCCAGGTATTCACATATCCTGGGGCATTCCACCTCAGCCAAGCGCTGATGCTGCCACTCAGGTTCCCATGGAAACCAAACTGGGACAGGAGGAACAAAAGGCTCCTCAAGGTCATCAGTGCAAAGGACAGTGGAGACAGAGACAGCAAATAACCTCGAATAACAGCAAATAAATAAGCGTGTATCTCCCCACCACACACACACACACACACACACACACACACACAAAACACATGGCTTTGTCCCTCCAGCACTCCTCAGCCCCAGACCTTTCAGGCCCCAGGGAGGTGGGGGCTCCAGGCTCCCAGCCTCCTCCCAGGCAGCCTGCATCTGGTTCCGGAGCCTCGAAGCCAGTGTTGGGCTGAATGAACGGCCCTTGTGCCCCACCCTCCTCAGAGCCACCAAGCTTCCAAGTGTCATCTTCATTATCGGCTGCGGGAAATGACTTCCTGGAGTCTGGAACTGCTGGTCTGAGGACCACCTAGGCAGAAGCAGCTCCGGCTGCCCCCAGGGAGCCAGCACAGCCCTCACTCTCCCCCACTCCCACGGTGACTCTGGATGTGGCCCCTCAGCAATCCCTGGCTCTCCTGGTCGAGCACCTGGCCAGGTACTGCTTCTCCCCAAAGGTCAGGCTGCTTCTCAGGAGAACTTTCTGCCCTCTAGAAACCCAGGGTTCTAAGGAGGAGGGCTGGTGTCCCCTTGGAGCTATTTATCAGGCTGTCAGTTCCCAGCTCCGTCCAGTGCCCAGAGCTGGGAACAGTCCCCAGCTGACCTCTGGGAGCCAGATCTTGTCACTGAGCCATGGCGAGGCTGGGAGTCAGGTACCAAGCTCGGGACGGTCGCACCACCGTGAGAACAGAGTCCACCTGGGCTAACAGGAGCAAAAGACAGGTCCGCTCTCTCCCCTCTTCCAGCCCGCGGGGCAACTTAGCTTCTTCTCATTTGCTCTTAGGGCCAACGCCTAAGGGATCAAATCAAACAGAACAGCTGCAGGCTGTAAACAGAAGCTGCGCAGCAGAGGTGGTGCAGCTGCGGGGCAACAGTGGTCCTTCTGTTGTTAGGGTTTGCGTGCTCGGTTTCGCTCGCCCTTGGATCACTGAAGGAGAGGCCTGTCCACCGGGAGTGAAGAAGTCACCAGCTATCATCACACAGCTTACAGACTCTTGGGGAACTCAATCTGAAAGTGCTGAGTTTGGGGAAAGGGAGTAGGTGGGGTCAGTGGCACCTTGATTGTGGGTGTGGGCTATTGGGATCCTCTGGGGCTGCTGCGGCTGTGTTAATGATGAACGGTTATCCGTTCGGCAGGGCCCAGGCGTTAAGCCAAAGGCTGCCTGCACTGAGGCCTGCTCACGTCCTGGGGGTGGGACCAGGGTGGAGGGGTTGCGGTGGGGCAGAAGCTGCGGGTCAAGGTCACCGAGCCAGGTCTTGGCCAGCATTCAGCAGCTTTCCCCCATTGAGTCCTCATAATAACCCGTGGAGTAGGTACGGTTATTGTTCCATTTTATAGGTGAGGAAAGTGAGGCTTAGAAAGGTCTAGAAGAGAAACCCACATGCCTCCATCCTCCTCTCTGCACTCCTGTGTGTCACAGGCCTGCAGTCCAGGGAAGTTGGTCCCCTCAGATGCCTCCCACAGCCCCCTGTCTTCTAGGCTTCCGCAGCCCCTCCCTGTTCCCGCTCCCACACTCGGCCCTGATGGCCCAGGCCTAACAGGGAGGAGCTCACTCCCCGCCAGCGCCCCCTCCGTTCCCCTCCGGGGACCGGAGCTCGCCAGGCTGCAAGCCTCGTTCTTGACAGCTTATGTCTCAGTGTCCATGACCTCCAGAGGCTGCCCATGGGCTGCGTCACCCACAGAGTGGTGAGAGGAAGCAGCTCTCAGCAAAAAAGGGCTGCTGAAAGGAAAGAGTCCCCCGATAGCCATCCAGGTCCCTCAGCAGGGGACACAGAAGCAGCCACGAGTGCACCACGGGCGGAGGCAGAACCACACACCTCAGGGTAAAGGAATGTAGAGATGGTCACTGCCAACCCTTCCCAGTGAGACAAATTGGCCAATTCGGCCAATCTGGTACACACTAGCCATGAGCCTGAGGTTACAGTAAGTACCTCACCTGCACCATTGCTTGGTATACTCCCTGCAATCTTATGAAATCCTTTCCCAGTTTGACAAGGAGGCATCAAACTCAGAAGGTGTTTACCGAGTGCCACACATCAGAGAATGGGAAGGAACCTGGCTGCAAGGCCAGGACTGAGCCCAAAGGTCATGATCTTTCCCCGAGGCTCCTACTCCTGTCTGCTTCTGGGGAGGAGCCCCAGCAGCCCCCAGCAGTGCGCACTCCCTGACAGCGACCCAAAGGCACCCTTGGAAGAGCTATCCCAGGACAGGTGCACCCACAGTCCATCACTCACTCCCTGCAGGGGCAGATGCAGCCACCCTCTGCCCTGGATGGACACAGAAGGCCCCTGTAAGCAGTTAATGATGCTTAAACTTTCTCTGTCCCTAAGACTATGGTTTCTGCCTCTGAGGGAGCCTGGCTGATCTACCTGGAGTGGGTCTGCTCCAAAAGGAGAGCTGAGAGGCAGAGGTGCCACATGCAGAGACTACAGTGTGAGGGCCCTCCGGAACTTGCGCCAAATGCAGGAGTCCCACTCCATGCACTGCCCATGGTCACAGCCTTTCCCGCACAGGGTGCCACCTGCCGTCCATCTCCCAGGAGGCCGAGGGCATCTCTGTGTCACTGCACCATTGCAGTCCTGGCACACAGCTAGCTCTCAGTGGGTTTTGGGAACAAGTAACCAAGGAATGAATGACTGTATGAATGAATCTCTCCCTCCCCGGGTGCCATGACACTCCCAGTATGCCCAGACCCCAGACATCCACAGCTTTAGTCCCCCTGTATCCCACACCCATCCAAAATAAGTGCCCCTAGCCCAAGTCCCTGTGTCCACCATGCCCTGCTCACCAGGGGATGTCAGAATGAGCTTGGCTGTGGACAAGGACTGATCTAGGTGTGAATCCCAGCTCAGTCTCCTCCGAGCTGTGTGACCTAGTGCAGTTTATCTCCAAGGGTGGCCCCGGACCGCCAGCACTAGTAGCACCTGGGAGCTGGTTAGAAGTGCACATTCTTGGACCCCATCCCAGATATATCAAGTCAGAAACTCTGGAATCTGTGTTTTCAGAAGTCCTTTGGGTGAATCTGATATCCTCAAAGGTTTGAGAACCATTGATACCAAGTAATTTAACTTCTCTAGATCTCATCTGCAAATGCTAATAATTATACCTTCCTCACACAATTGCTGAGATGCACATGAACCACTTAGCACAAGCCCAGCGTGTGCCACCGTGGTGGCTACAGGGCACGTAAAGACCCAGGGCACGCCACCCCCTTCTCCTCTCCCTCATCTCCTGCCTGGAAGTCAGAGGACCTGTGGAAATGGCCTCCTCCTGTGCATCTGTCCTCCGCTGACTGGGGGTGCAGGTCTGATCAGACACTTTCCAAGTGTACTGGGGCCAGCGAGGAAGGTAACACAGAGTACAGCCTCTCCGGAAGCGTAAGTGAGTGAGCAGGCTCGGGAGCTCTCCCTGGAGATGCCCTTGGGCTCTTTGCTGGGAATGGCTCGGGCCCCGCCTGGCCTTGGCAAGCCGACAGTGATGGGGGCTGGCCCACTCACAGCCACTGCTGCTGACGAGGATGGCAATGGTGGGTGAGCAGGGACAAAGTCAGCCACGTTGCTAGGAGGGCTGAAGCCAGCCTGGGACGGGCCAGGTTTCTCTTAAGTGCAAACCGTTTTCACATGTGTAACAGAACTCCAGCATCAATCCAGAAAGCTGATGTTAGCCCTCCTCACCTTTTCTTCCTCAGCGTACAGTAGTCCTGTCTAGAAGGACAAGGTGCCAATATAAAAACAGTTTGCCAATACACGTGAAGACCAGCAAGGCAGGTCTGGCTAAAGACCTGGAGCCTGGCAGTTTCCAGTCAGCCTTTTGACTTGACTTTAATGTGCTTATTTTGCAGATCGGTTCTCCCAACTTTCCATGCTCTGCCTCACTCTGTCCTTCCTCAGGGCCTGGCGCTCCCCCGTCGACTTCATCTCTCCTAACTGCCAGGCCTGACCAGGAGATGTAACTCGGGTCCCAGCTACAGTGAGCCTGGGAAGATGGCACGAGGTGAAGGTCAATCTCTTGCAGCTCTCTCTGCAAGCAGGGCAAGCAGGACTCCTTGCTGGGTTTGCATCAGCTTGAACGTGGGTTCTGGTTACCTGGTGAGGTTCCAGCTCCTACCTGGAAGGGAGACACGTCTGACTTTTGAATGAAGTATAATCCACTAAAGCTGCTATCACAGGTGGAATATTCATTTTTATCCCTACTACACGTTTCCAACCTTCAGACACACCACTTCTTATATCTCCAAATTCCTTGAAAGATACTTACATTTTGGAGTTTTTTATTCCCTGCACTGGGTAGTTTCTCCCTGGCTGTGTTTTTACTGTAGAGAATGGAAATCTGATGAATGCTCACTGGATAGAAGTCCTGGGGGCTCTTAATTAAACTGGATAAGACATCTCATCCCACTAGAAAATTCATTACATTCTCTGAGATATGTAATTCATATTTCCTTGTCTCATTCCTGAATCAAAAGTTAGAATTCTGCAAAGAATATTTTTTGCCCAAATTTGTCTTCTTTCTTGTATTCCAAAGAGTCAAGGAGTGTGGCCTTCTGTCCATGACTGGATCTGATTCCATCATTCCTTCAGCAACCAGAGAGCAGGAAGTACTGGGGAGGGAAATTCTGCCCCATCTCTGGGCTTCCACACTTCTCTCAGCCCTCCTTTCTAAGACCCCATCCCAAAAGCAAGGGAAGAGAAATTACTTAGCCACATTTTACTAGGGAACAGTTTCTGTGACTTAAAGATTGTTACTCATGCATGGTACTTCTCTTCGACCTTGCCCCCATGCTATAGGCACACTTTTATAGGGACTGTCTCCTTAGGCTGAAGTGGCCATCCTTTTCCACTCTTATATCTCCTGCCTGGGGCTAGGGCAGGGCCCAGCCCCTCAGGGATAGACCAGCCAGGCTCACCAGTTGAGCACATGGATTGAGGGTTGGCTTTGTCATCTTGGCCGATCCCCACCTGCTGACTCAGGGCAAGTGCCTTGCCTCCTGCCCTTTATCCTCTGCTAAGCCATGTTCAGCATTTCCATTTGTATATGAGAACCATAACTCAAGGGTATTGGGCATAGTCTGAGCCTTTAATAATGTGGTACTTTTCTTTTGCCTATTAAAACTTGGGGGTAGAGCTCCTCCAGTTAGATCCTTAAAGCAAAAATGAATGAACAGTAGGCCAAGAACCAGGCACTTCCAGGCTCGTATCCTAATGCTAGTCCTTGAACTGGATGCTGGACTTTAGGACGTGAAGGGGAGAACAGACATAGATGAGGTCAGAGAGTTGTGTACACGCTAGAAAATAATGAGCATCCATGTCACACTGAGTGGACCACTTCTTAGAATGTGGTCCATCCACCACCTGCATCAAAGCAGTCTGATGTATGTGTTAAAAATGTCGATTCCTGATCCCCATCCCAGAGCTACTGAATCAGAATCTTTGCAGGCGGGGCCCAGGAGTTTACATTTTAGGAGATTCTTATGCACACTTCAGTTTGAAAACATGGGTACCATTGATTGAGAGAATAATTGAAGAACCTAAGCAGAGAGATGACTAATCAAATTGGTTACTTTTGTTGCACTTTACAGAATGGATTTTAAAAACTGGACAGCAGACAAATGGTTATTGTAATACTCCATGTGAGAAAGGATGAGGATCTGAACTAAGCCACTAGTAGTAGGGATAGAGCAACATGAGTAAGTCAGCGCAAGAGTTTCTTGCTGGGTGACTGAGTAAATAGAAGATCATTAGGGAATTCTGAATGAGGTGTAACTTGGGGAGAAAAGTTATTGGTTGCTCTAGACATGTTGAGTTGAGAGGCCTGTGGGATGTGCAGATGGAAGCAGTCCAGGAGGAAGTGGGATTGATAGATCCAGAGCTTATGAGGAAGTTCTAAACAAAAGATACACGCAGATGGGGAAGGAAATCCTTGGAATAGATACAAAGAAAAGAGACTGAGGACAAAACCTTCAGGATGCCAACATTCAAGGGCAAAACAGAAGAAAAGTTGCGCTGTGGATGGGGCTTCTATGGGAAAGTATTTTTTTGTGTGTCCATTTCAGAGAAATCAGCATTTCAACAAGCCAGAATGTTTTGGTGGGTAGTGATTGGTTAACATGGCTCTATTCAAGTATTACCCCAGGCTATTCAATAAGTTCACTTAATAACCATAATGCGATGTTTTCAATGACCAGAGTTAAATGCCCCACTTAGGGGCAGGGGGAGAGAGGACTAAATTGAGTAGGAGAACAGGGAAAGGGCAGTGATAGTTTATATGACGTGGACATACTGCACCCTCTTCACTGAGGCTCCAGTCCCTGCACACTGAGAAAGTAAAAATACTTTCAGTAAAATTGCCTTCAGTAATAAATGTCAGTAGCTGGCCTTTCAGAGAAATTTAACAAAGAGATTGAAATAATTAAAAAAAAAATCAGGCCGGGCGCGGTGGCTCACGCCTGTAATCCTAGCACTCTGGGAGGCCAAGGCGGGTGGATAGCTCAAGGTCAGGAGTTCAAGACCAGCCTGAGCAAGAGCGAGACCCCGTCTCTACTATAAAATAGAAAGAAATTAATTG
>CAUYRT010102221.1:0-87764 GCA_963574885.1 Lepilemur ruficaudatus
AACTGCTATAAACCCTCTGTACATTGTTGGATATCACGTGTCCAGCCATCCTGGACTATTTAGAACAGGTATCCCTTTCTCACCAACAGGGTGAGTAAGCAATCAAAACATAAATCATATCTGGAAAGTCAGAAATATACATTTTTAAAAAGAAAATCTTATCTACAAATAACTGTTTAAATGAAAAATTAATTTATCACTGTCACTGAGAAGTGAGTAGGCAAAATGTATATATGGACATCAAGTAATAAAGTGTAAGCATTAATGTAACCACACCATTTTGCAAAAATACATTAAACAGATTAGAATGGTTATTAATCAGGATGTTAGGAGAAAGATAAGTACAGAGATATAAGAGAACAAACACGTAAATAAACAAAAAGAGGATCTTGGATAGACCATATGCAATAATGTACCATGAATTAAGGCCAGGATAAACAAACCCTCCCTGTTATGAACTACCTGTCCATAAAAGGACAGTAATACATGCATGTGGTGAGTGTGTGGGCACATTTACCCCACACTGCTGGTTTACTATTTTGGAAACCTATTTATTTTTATATACTAATTTTGTGACCAGTACCTTTACTGATCTATTTCATGTTTTCTAATAGTTCAAGGGATTTCCAGGAATGTATCCTAATCATCTGCAAATAATAATCTTACTGCTTCCTTTTTCCATATGTGTTCCTCATATCTCTTTCTTTTGTGTAATAGAAATGTCTAATATATCTGGAACAATGTTCGATAATCAATGATAGTGCCTCCCTTTTCCCCTGACTTTTATGAGAATGCTTCTAGTGCTTCATGACTAAGAAGGATGTTGAATATTGTTTCATAAATATTCAGCACTGTGCTCAATTTTGAAACAATAGAAATAGTCCTACAGTCATATTAAAGGCTTATTTTCTTATGTTTCCTCTTTTACAAACTAACAATGGAAGTTTGACTTACCATATGTAATTTTCATATCTGGAATTAGTTGTGTGCCTTTTCTGTTATGGCCTCTCCTTGGAGTGACACATTAGACTTTTTTTTTTATTTATATTATTCTCTAGAAGAAGCACAGTATATTTTATAACACAAAATGCAAGCAGTCTGATTCTCTGCTGTTTTCAGGTTGAGGAATATTACTACATGAACATCTAAGTCTAATTAGAGAGATGGCAAATAAATTTTGAATATCCTTTAATGTGTGGTGTTTCAGACTCTCATTTTGCCCCTCAAAAGTGATCCCTTTGAGAAATCAGGTTCAGACCTCAACTCTATCTCCCCAAGAGTGCATACTGCTATTATGGCACATTTGCTTGTGGTTTTAAACTACAACAGTAGTGGTGGTTCTAAACTAAAACAGTTTTATTTCTGTCCAAACAGCAGCATGGGTTTCTATTTCCCTAAGAGGAGCTGTTTTGATGCCTATATTTTGCCCTGATTATGAACTGCATGATTTGTTCAACTGTGTTTACACTGTAAATTTTCTGCAATGTTCTATGATTTATTCAGAATTTGATGTTTTAGAGCAATTACTTTGATATAAAACCTGTGAGCTCTGTGAAGGCAGAAACAGCCTCTCTTATATCTCCAGGGCCTTTCTAGCATTACAAGGTACATAGAAGACGCTCAATAAATATTTGATTCTTTTGTCTCAATTTGTCTTGAAATATGGTTTTCATTAAAAAGATTATGTGATTATATCTTTAGAAATACATTAATTTTGTAGAGAACTCTGTCTCTAAAGTGCTATAGGGAGGAATGCTGGTAAGAATACTAGTTTCCATGTAGTTTGGATCTAAGGTGCTCCCATGCATTGAGATTTCATTTGCTCTTTCAATTGAACAAAGCATTTTAACATATCATTTCAATTTATTTTCACCCAAACTCTTTGGTGTGAGTATTGTCACTACCTATTTGAAAGATAAACAAATAAGAATCTCAGAAATCAGATAATTGTCACAAAAAGCATTGACTTGGTAATGCCTATGTAACAGTCCCAAATCTCTGACTCTTCCACTAACTGTATGTTTTTACAAAATATTCATGCCTCTTTGATATCCATCCCCAAGCATCATATTTATAAGAAAATAGATAATAAAGTCAATTGGAAAGCCGAAGGGACTGACAAAATCACAAAATACATGTTTGGCCTGAGGGCAACGACATAGAGGATAGTAGAGATGTATCATGGGTAGACAATAAGTGTATTTTGAGATGTTTGTGAAAAATGAGAAAAAAAAATATTGTTGAACAATTCCAGTGAAGAAAATCATGAAAAAAATCAAGTAATGCATTTATGAAAAGTTCTCATGGTAGAGAATGCATTTTCATCTTTACTTTCCTTACAATTAGATCATTAATATCTGGTATTTAGAAAATGTTCAAAAATGTTCTCCCAATGAGAAAAATAAATAATCACGATAATTAATTATGTTCCGGTTTTACATAAAACATTTCGAAGATATCAATAATACTATCTACCATTTAGTATTCTAACTTTTGCTAACAACAGTTCTGCGTACTTCCCAGAGAGAACTATTTACACTTCCTGTTTCAGTCTATGGTTCCCAAACTCCCCTCCCCAGCGTCCCACCCCTCCAAAAAAAACAGTGCCTGAGACAAATAGTTTGAATGCAGCTACATTTTTTTCTGGAAGTGATCCTAGGGAACACAAATTACAAAGGACACTGAAAAGAGTCAAACAGAAAAGAAGGGAAAGCCAACCTGCAATCTCTCTGGAGATCCCTGAGGAGCCTACAGTTGTCCCTCTGTGCTTTCTGGTGTGTGCATGTACCATATCATAACCTGGTACCCACAGGCCTCCCACGTGGGGGCATAACTCATGACATACCTCGTGAAGCTGAACCAAGATTCTTACCATGCTACACCTCTTTTGCAGTCAATGGCTAAGGGCAAAAAGAGGAGCTAAGAGTTGAGACATGATGTAGAATATGCCTAATGCACATCTTTGGAAAATGAGTACTGTACTCCATTTTCAACAATAACTAAATTGTAGATTGGAGAGACATAGTACCTTGACAAAGGTTATATGTCTGCAAGCAGTGAACTTGAATCCAAGACTAAACCTGATCTTAATAAAGTTAACTCACTTCCTATCCACGCTTCCTTGGGACTCAGTTTCCTTACCTGCAAAAATGAATTTCAGTTCACTATTTCCATAAAAATATTTATTATTTATGCTAGTAAATAATACAGACAATACAGATAAGGCTAAAATCCTTCTTGACAACAAATTTTTCTTCCTTCCACCGGGTTAGCCACTTGTCAGTTAGACATATCTTCCCAGATCTTTTACAAAGCATTTGCCTATTTAAGTGTGTCTAGAAACAGAAGTTTATATACTCACACATATACACACCCATTTATATAGTTTAGTATTTGGTAATATATGGCTGTATATTTAGCCATAAATATATTATATAATATTTTGGGAATCTTACCCCATAGGGAATCTTACTATATATATTTCTGATTATTTTAATTATTTGTTATATTTAAAAATAATTACTCATTGTATTTAATTATTTCAATTGCTGCAAGATATTCCATGAGGGGCAATTTCTTATTTTAATTGATCTTGATACTTATTGATATTTCAGTTTTACTATTTTAAAATTTGCTGTAATGTATACTATTATAAATTCTTCTTTGTGTACATGTGCAAGAGTTTTTCCAGGACCATACTGAGAAGTAAAATAGCTGTGTTTGAGGATACATTCCTCACTTGAATTGAATGAATACAACCATATTACTCTTTGACATATTTCTAAATCTGTAAATGATAAATAATACAGAAGTGAGAATATGCATATATCACAGCTTTGCCTCATTTAAAGATACATTTTAGGGGCTGCAACTTTGTATAAAGTTGTATATCTCAGGAGACAAACGATAAAAGCAAACATTTCTTCTGTGTAATAGCAAAGTTGATTTCTAAACAAGTATGTGTCTGCTGCTAATGCTAACCCACTTTGAAGTGATAACAAAAACTAGAAAGTCAGTCTAAATAACAGCAATTCAGCTAATGAATTGCTATATCACATCACTATTACCCAGCCTGAATTTATAGTCCACTTTAGGTAGCCAAGTTTCATTTATGCTTGATGACTAACACTTACAGAAGATGGATTGTCAGCCTAAAAATTATTGCTGTCCTCTAAACAACAGGCTGTAGTGGTGCAGAAATCACACCTGAATGCATTATCTAATTATACGTGAAAAGCAAAATACTAAGGACTACAAGCAAAATTTGCTTAAATGTAGTGATTACAAACCAATTTTTGCATATGGGACATTAATATAACCAAACATTTCTGATATTTCTTCCTCCATACATCAAGAGAAATTAATGATCTTTAATTTTTTTCTCTTTTTACTTGATTTAATCTTCATTAAACATATCTTAAGAGACTATTAGAATGAAATTAAAATCAAGAAGAAATAAAATATAATCATTTCTCAAGTTCTTGTCCCCCATTAATTGCATTCAGAAATATATTGTTGTAATTGTTTTTATATTTATAAAGTCTTCTCTAAATAAAGGATGTACATTCTTAAAAGATTTTTACTTAGCTTAATTTAACTTATACTATATCAAACAATCTTTTTCCCCCAACATATTCTTTGAAGTTTGTGACTCGGCATATTTTCTTCATTATTTTGAACACTATAAAGAGCAAGGCCAAACATGTATCTTTCTTTCAACATTTGTAGAAAAATTTATCATGTGCTTATTGTATCTGGGTATCGCCTTTATTTTCTTTCTACTTATATTTTCTTTTATTCCCATTGGAGAGTTTCTCCTTATCATTACCATTTCAAATTATTTATTATCTCCAAAGAATTACAAATAATTATTGGAATGCAGCTAGTGCTCTACAGTGTGTGGTAGATTGCATTACTAATCCCAGTTCTTCACTCTTCCCTGCATCCGTACCTTTTGTCATGTGACTTGGGAGTGCCTTCTCTTGACTCTCGGTTTAGCCATGTGCCTTGCTTTGGCCAATTGATTGAGGCAGACATAAGAGTTGCCAGTTTAGAGTTTAACTCTTAAGAGGCTTTATCAATTTCAATATGCATTCTTGAAGACTATTCCTGTACAATCCACTTGTCCAAGGTGAATGGGAAACACAAACATGAGACCTAGATCATGAAACAAAGTCTTTCTAGCTTTTGTAGCCTAGATTAGCTGCCCAGAATCATGTAAGAGAGCCCAGCTATGATCAAGAGGAATGCATCTGCCCCTTAAATAAGATGCCCTTGTTACCCCTCAGGTGAGTGAACTAAATAAGTTGCTGAATTTCACTGAGATTTCTGTGATAATTTGTTATACAGAATTATTGTGGCAATATATAACTAATGCATAGCTAACTGAAGTAGCTTCTGCTTTGCAAAGTATATGGCTATTGAATTCATCTTCTGATTAACAGAGTTAATATTTATATTTATAAGAAGGGAAAATGACAAAAGTTCAGGAATATGATTTTTTTTTAAAAAATTAATTTGATACAAAAGCATTACATTACAAACAAAGGAAATGTTTCCTATGCTTTCATTTAGAAGAGTTTTTGTCATACTTTTAAACGTTATGCTAAATGTACAGTGCATTATCATTTGCATAGGTTGTTTTCATCTAAATCTTACATGTGTCATCAATATACTTTGAATCTGTCTCCTCTCTTTATTCCCATGCACCATCTTAGTGTAAGCCATAATTATTCCTTACCTGTGATTCCTAAAAGTCTCCCCTCAGACACTCTTACTTCCTTCCAATGTACCATTAATTAATTTGTTCAAAATTTTTAATTGAGCTAAGCAATATTTCAGAGTCTAGTATTATAGCAATGAGAAAACAATCAAAATTCCTGCCCTCATGGAGTAAACACTCTAGTGAATGGAGACAGATAACAGTAAACAAGATAAATAAGTAAAATTGAGGACATTAGTGGAGAAGGTGCTATGAAGAAAATTAATGGAAGAATATTGGGGGTGCAATACAATTTTAGAAAAGGAGGACAGAGAAGCCCTTCCTATAAAGATAACAAAGATATGATTAAGATGAGGAAGTAAACTATGTCAAAATCTGAGGAAGAGCATCCAAAGGCAGTGGGACTAGCAAGTGAATAATTCTTAATTGGAACAAGAGCTCAAAAAAAAAAAAAATCATAGGAGCTAATGTGTTTGGGAGGAAAGTAAGTGGTAGGTATGGCAACTAGGGTTAACTAGGGATCAAATTGTGTAGGGCTTTATGGCACAATGTAAAAGACTTTGGTTTTCACATTGAGTGGTATTTAAAGTCTTTAGAGGGTTTTGAGTGAAGAAGTGCTATAATGTGACGTGTTTAGTAAACCATGTTTAGAGTAGGATGAAGGCTAGTGAATGTAGAAGTCATCATTTAGTCAGGAAAACAAACAACACATAGGTACTTCAAACAGAGGGGTTTTAATACTGGGGCTTGATTATGTAAGTGTTGAAAAGGATACAGGATCGAAACAAAGAAGCAGAAGAGACCCTGAGATTTCCATGTCTCACCTAGTACTGAAGCAAGCAAAGGGAGAAGGCGATGTTACTAGAGCCTAGAGCATACTTGCTGCTGACTCTCCTGCTGCTGAAATGTCTGACACTGCATCTAGAATTTCCAAAGGTCACTTAGGGCCCACAGTTATTTACTATTGCCTATGTCGTAACCACTGACGGGCAAGTTAGCCCGTAACCACCTTCTGCTGTTGAATACACACTCAGAAGCAGAAAGAGCAATGGCTTCTTTCCTCTTTCCAACTTCCCAATCAATAGTACTTCCCATTGCTAAATCTAAGCATAAGTCAGTTGGCAAGGGATTTGGGGAAATGTAGTTTCCGGAAATCAGGTCCCTTTGTACAAAGCAGAGCAAGGGTGGGAAACAATGGAGCTAAGAGAGAACAGGCAAAGGACTGGCACAGGGAGCAAGGACGGAATAAAAACTACGACTTCCTCATAGTCTGAAGTTTTGTGAAATCCTAGAAGATGATCAAGGTTAGCCATAGATTATACATAACTATCAATTCCTATGTTATTATACAAATTGGACCTAGTACAATTTGGGGTAATTCCAGATAGCCAATTATGCTAATAGTTATGAATGTTTAGACCAAAGAAAAATATATGAGCACTGACTCTTAGCATGTATAAATGAAAATTTTATTAAAGCATATTCTGTTTTAATGACACCCCCATAGGGGAAAAAAAAACTATTGCAACAATCTAGGAGAAAGATAAGTGTGGCTTAGAAATAGAGGACATAATAAGTTAAGTTTCCAAATATATTCTGAAGTATTTATTTACAGATTTGTTAAAAAGAATGAAGGTAAAAGAAAAGTCAGTTGTCAAATAATGACACCGAAGCATTTTATCATTAGCAACTATAAAAAAAGGAGTTGCCACTAATCGAGATGAGGGAAGATTTCAGGAGTAGCAAGTTAAGGAAATCAATTTAAGACACATTAAGTTTGAATGTCTATGAGACATCCTCATACAGATACTGAGTGGGTAATTAGACATACAAAACTCGAGCTTGTGTACTAGGTCTGAGCTGGAGATAAAATCTGAGTGTCGTCATCATATGGATGGCACTTAGTACCAAGAAAGTGGATAAGATAATTAAAGAAGTGAGGGAACACTGCTAAGAGAAGAGGTCCAGTGACTGAGCTTTATGCATTCTGAAGTTGAGGAGAGATTAGCAATAGTACATGAGAAGAGGGAACAATGATGTCAGAGAAAAAACTGGAGAGTGATATCCTGGAAGCCAAATGAAGAATATATGTCAAATAGTAAGAGTGCTTGGCTATCAGATGCTGCTGATAGCACAAGTAAAATGAAGACTGAGAACTGACCATTAGATGTTATCATCTGCCAGTCTGATCATGTTGTTACTTGACCCAAATTACTGGTGTGTTTGCAGAAGAGAACGTGGAGTTAGATTCTCAGTACTGAGAACATTATCTTGCAAAGCAAGGGTCTCTGCATTATCTTTAAGCACAGAGAAACACTGGCCTTTAACAAAGAGGGGTAGAGAGCTTCTACAGGCCCAAAAGGTTTAGTGGTATTGGGGATTCAAGGTTCTTCAATGTATCAATCTAGATATCTCCTTATCATTTTCTCTGTCTCTGTATCATTTTCCCTCCCAATCAGATACACAATGTGGCATAACCAACTTACAAGGGCTGAAATTCAACTTTCTCTGCAATTCTATTGGTCATATAATTTAGTCTTGGGCTAAATTATCCTCACTTTTTTTTTCTGTCATGCACCTGCAGCTATGAGAGTCTCCTTGAATGCTATCAAAGAGGTTCTCTTGCTTCTACACTTTGCCCTAAATTGGTGAATAGTCATTCTGAACTTTTATTGGTTTCTAGTACATCAGTAGTCCCCAGTAGTAGCTATATGATTCCATAGTCTTTACAATAACTTCTTCCCATTAACTTCTCAAATTCCTGAGATATTATACCCAACTGTTCATTCCTACCCACTAGGTTCCCATCCCAGTTCACTAGCCATGAAAACTTTTAACAATTACACCACCACAGCATCACAGCATGTTATGTGATATCCAGACCCCACCTATCACCAGTGATGAAATCCTCATTACATGGTGATCAGTGGATAATTCACTCCAAAATCCCATTTTAAAATCAGGTCCCTCAAATCACTCTGAAAACAATCTCAGACATAACAGGTTCCCTGGTAAACAGGGTCAGAGATGGAGATTTTCATGCAGGAAGTTTATTTTGGGGAGTCCTCAGCATCAACACCTGTGAGACAGTGGGTGAAGTAGGAATGGACTGAGGGAGAATTGAACAGTGATGCAGTGCAACTGAGGTCTCAGACAAGACCAAAGGTATCAGTGGAGGTAGAAGAGCATTGAGATGTTTCTCTACTTGGAGCCACTGGAGCTAGATCTTTGTAACCCAGATTTGATCATTTATTGGATGAAATCTGTCCACAGGGAGTAAGCACAGCTTGGAAGAAACAGCTCCTTTAGGCCAGGATCAATTGTTGGAAAGGGGTTTAGCTGTAAGTCATCAAAGACAATACTACAGCAACTGAGAAATGAATGTCTGCATCCTGAAAAAATGAATATAGGAGGCAAACCACATTGACCACAAGCTCCCATCAAATACAGTCCTTCTACTATTTTCCATGCTGTTCTATTTTATTTGTAGCACATATAAAATCTCCATTGTAATTTGTGTGTATATTTAATATTTCTTTTTTATTTTCCCACTAGATTCCAAATTCTATGATTTCAGGGGCAATTCTAATTTGCTTCATCATTACATATCCAGTGTTTGACACCAAATCTAACATCAAATGTATGTGCACATTTATTTTGAGTGGAGATTGTGATCATCCCCTTAACACATTTGTGTGTCTATGTGTGTGTTTTCTACTACGCTAACTTGCTGTTATAAATTCTGTTGCTTGTTTGGTTATGTGTCACCCACTGCCAGCTAAAACAGGACCAAAATGGTTAGTAAATATTAATTCATTAATCATTGGACTTTACTTGTTACAGATGAGAACTCAAATGACAATGGTTTAAGCCTTTGCTTCAGAGTTTACCATCCACATGACATTGTGATCTTGAATGGTCTTTTATTACTCTGAACTTCATTTTTATCATCTGTAGGCAGCGGATGCCTGTGTATTTGGCTGCAAGCCCAGCTTCAGCACCCTCAAGGAAGTCATAGTTATGATGAATGAATGATATCTGTCATTGCCACAAGGCTAAAAGAAAGAAATGGCATATTGGCTGGGTATTTACCTTCCCTCCTCAAAATCCAATATGAACCATCACCTACTTACTCATTCATTTTTATGGCTAACTACATATAACTCCCACATCTCACATTACTCAAATGAAGATTTCTATAAAAACTAAATAAAATGTTATAATTAACCAAAGTCAATAATATTAATAAGAGCACCTGATTTAGAATTTTAGTCTCATCCTATGATCTGTGAAGATCAGTTCATCCATTGCTCTTACTACACATGTGAGAATAATGGGAACTCAAAAGATTAGTTATCCCATGGTGATGCATTTATTTAGTAGCAAAACCCAAGCTAGGAATCTTTACCTTATCATTATCCTGGCATTCTAACCAGGAGGTCTAAATCTTGTGGTTTATAAGCCATTACTAACTATGACTATACAGAGCCTCTGTCTTAACTTATACCTTTTTCTTTCAATAGAGTAATGGTAAAGAAAAATATTGTATATATGTGGGAAATAAACTCACAGTTAACCAATAACCCCATATTTTCTACATTTCTAAATATAAAAAAGCAAAGACTATAGAAAGTCAAACGTTTAAATTAAAAGTCCAAGTACTTCTTTTTGTTTTTTTGCTTTAAATTCCCCTATAATTAGAGCATATATAAATATTATTCCAAATGTAGCTCTTCTAAATAAAGAAGCTATCTAAGAATTCCATATGAGCTTAAACTTATGATTCTTCCAGGTGGAAAAACTGATTCTTAAGTATATTTTTAAAGGTATGAAACATGAAAGCCCCTTAGAATTACTATAACTCTAAAATAATTAAATAGGAAAATGAGTTGTTACAGGTTTTAAAATAAAGAGGAAAAAAGAATATGTTAACACTATCACCACATATCTCATCTAGAATATGGTTCCTGAATTTGGCTAACTGAAGAATTGGGTTCATGTCTCCACTTGATACAAGGCTGATTTAATGTGAGAAACAAATTTATTTTTAGTGAGGTGTGGAGATAAACCTCAGGGGAGTTTAAGCAATATAACAGCCTACTGTCAGGTAGTATCACTGACTTCAAGATACAGAAAAACAATTCAAACAGAGAAGACACACAATCAGTTGTGCTACCTGGTTCAAGAAGGTAATGGTGCATTAAACAAGGGGTACAAAACAAAACTATAAGTCAGCTTATGCATGTATGACATTCAAAAGTATTTGGGTTTGAATAGAGTTTTCTAATAACATTTGTATTAGGACATTATTTTCTGATTAATTCTAACAAAATTTATATCCCTCCCTGTAAAACATAGGCTTGGGCCTACATGAATGTGTGTGTGCATGCACAGGCGTGTTCAGGACAAATTAGTACCCATCTACCGTTACCTTCTCTACTTCTGTGCACCATTTCTAACGATATTACACTAATTGTGTAGTGTAATGATATTACACTGATTGTGTAGATACGGTACTCAAAAGTCTTATTCTTTTGCTCCATGAGTTGGAGCCACCATCAAAGCCAACTAACTTATAGATTTATTCTCGATAGCCTAGGAACGTATACTAGAAAATAAAGGATTTAAATTGATTCAAGGCCAATACTGGAAAAGCTACGTAAGAAAAATCCAACAGACCTTTACAAAATACCCAGTATCTGCCTAATTCTGTGCTGGATGCTATATATAGAAAGATGAATAAGGCACACTATCTACCCTCAAAGAGCTTACAGCATAGTAAGGAAATATCATATCATAGGCTGTTCTGATGCTGTTTAAGTAGCATCGATTTAATATATGAAAACAATGTGGACTGTCCTTTGCCATGTGGATTGTTCAGAATCCCATACCTACAAGGAATAGCTGTGTCTACAGGCATTGCTTTTGATGTCAAAAATATATAATGACTGGGGCTAAAAGTAGCTTCATGAAATTAGGTGGAAGCTCCTTGAGAACAAGGATTGCATATCATATCTTCTTTCATCTCTTACAGTATAACATGCAAGATTACGTAAAAATTGATAAATGACTCTCTGAATGACTACCAATTTGTCATTTAATTTAATCTTCCTGTTACTTCACAATACTCTTATTATCTTACAAATATCACATATTTTGATCACAAATAATATTGCTTCAATGCACTGTTAACATTTAACCTGTTAGTTTTCCCTCTTTTTTTTTTGCCTATTCCCAGACAGGACAGCATGCTCTACACTTCAGCTGATCTCACCATTTAAAAAGTGAGATACTGTTTTCTTCTAACATTCACTTTCCCATTGCATTACAATCTTCTATTTACCTGTCTACACCATCTGTCCTGATTAGATTATAAACTCCATGGGAGTTTATTCATACTGATTATCACTGCATGCCCAGTGCCTAGTACAGTGCCTGGTACATAAAACATGTTTAATAATTAATAAAGAGAGAAAGGAATAAATTATCCAGGTGGGAAGTTGGATTGTTTTGGTCCATGGTCTTAGTAGGGCTATAGAGCTACCATGGAAGATGCCAGAGGTTTACGAAATATCTGAACGTGTGATGGAGATTCTGTTCACAGGCTCTATCCACATTGAGACACTACCCTCCGTGACTTTCTTCCTCACCTCTACCTCAAGCAATTCAGTCAATCACATTTGGAGAACTGGTTCTTCTCCTAAAAGGAAGCCTGAAGATAATTTTAAAGGGCCTTATTCAATTTCTTTATCTGGATTCCTGACCTCTACTGTTCACACTGTAAACTTTCCTTTGTGACAGCTGCATGCTTTGAATGAGAGGGACGATGTGTTGAAGCTCAATGTCAATGTTCTGAGCACTGGTTTCTAGCTATGTCCTCATTTTCCACAGCTGTGAGTTCTCCCATTCTGGCCTGTTTTTTCCCTCAACTTGGAAAATAGGAGTAAGTGAAGAAAATAATACACTGTGATGTCATTAAGCTCTACATGTGAATCTTGGCCTTACCATTATTCATGGATAGGACATATTTGTCAGCGTTTCTGACTCTAGCACCATCATCTATCAGACTGAAACAGGGATTTTCCCCAGATTGTTGTGAGAATGAAAATAGATGATGTTCATTTGACATAAAGTAGGAGACAAGTTATATTAATCCACTTTCTGAGCCATGATGACAATCAATATCTGGAGCTATTTCCAGTCCTACCAAGTTATGATCTAGAAATCTAGTCTTGTTCCAGTCTCAGTGAACCTATAACTCACTGCTCCCACACTTCCAGCTCAATAGTAGCTTTGTAGAATTGATTAACCATACTCATGTGAAATGTTACAAATATTACCTTAAAAATGAGAGAAAACTAAGTTCAAAGGCTACTATGCCAAAGAAAGAAAAAACTGGATATATTTTCAGGAGTGATGATCCAGATCTCATATTTACCACCTAAATAAATCAACAATTTTTAAAACATGTTCTAATTAAAGTTGTAACTTCGTATTAGTGCCTCTGTTTTGTTTTGTAACTGTCAAGAAAAGACCATAATTAATGCCATCATCAATCATGAAAAAGTTTGAAAGAGTTCAACCACAGTTTTCTTGTTTCTGTCAAAAAACTACCACTTTTTAATTATCATTTTAAGTGTACAACGTAGTTGTGTTAAGTATACCCAAACTTATATTCAGAATCAAATTTATTCATGGGTTCAGATGATAATACATGTAACATGATGATTTTGGCTGTCACTGTGTTTTCTTTAAGAATATGGAAAATACTAAAGAGTGAATTTATTTTTGATAATTTTTTATTTGAACATAAAAAATTAATGATGAAAATTAAAAGAAGCCTCACAGACCTAATTGTCATCAAAATTTCAATTATTAAATATGTCTTTAATTTGGAAAGTTACACATTTTAAAGGAGAAAAAAAATGAATGACTATGATGGTTAATTTTATGTGTCAATTTGAATGGGCTGTGGGATGCCCAGATAGCTTGTAAAACATTATTTCTGAGTGTGTCTGTGAGAGTGTTCCTGGAAGAGAATGGAATTTGAATTGGTAGACTTGTGAAAAAAAAATCACCCTCACCAATGTGGGTGGGCATCATTCAATGTCTTGAGGGTCCAAATAGAATAAAATGGTGGTGGAAGGGTGAATTTGCTCTCTGTTTCAACTGAGGTATTCATTTCCTCTTCTGCTGGGACACTGGAGCCCTTGGCTCTTGAATCTTCAGACTCAGATGGGAAATTACACCAGCAGCCCCTCCCTCCTCTGCTTCCTCCCACCGATCCCTGGTTCTCAGGCCTTCAGACTTGAACTTAATTACACCATAGATTTTCTTGATTTTTCAGATTGCAGATGGTAGATAATTGGTCTTTTAGGCCTCCATAATATTGTGAACTAATTCCTATTACACACAAACATCCTTTTGGTTCTGTTTCTCTGGAAAACCTTGACTAATGCAATGATCTAATAATCACAAAAGTTTTTGAGAATTGAGCTAATAAAAGCTTATGTGTCTTCTCTAAGTTTCCTAAAGGTCATCTAACTAGCTTTCTTTTAATAAGCAGCATAAGGATAGGGCTGTTTGGACTGAAAAAGTACTCCATCTTTTAATTTTCTACAAGAGTAAGCCTTGTTTAGGTGGTTCAGTGAATTGATGTATAATAGCTCATGTAGACAGAGGCAGAGATAAGGATAGAGATAGAGACACCAACACAAGGATGTCATTTCTATTTACATAAAATGATTGTATCAATCTGAAAGAGAAGTAATAGCCCAGTTGACCAGAAAACATCCTTGCTTTCTGATGCATGCAATCTTGAGTTAACCTTTCTATGCTTAAGTCAAACTTCCTCATTCTTGACCTCATTCTTAGCGTCCTTTAGAAATCCTTTCCAAATCCTTTCTCTTCCCCAGGCTTTCCTCCAGGTGGAACTAATCTAGGCTGCTCTGACCTTAATTATTGGAGAACTCATTTCCATGTTACTTTTTTATTTGTTTTCCTATAATGCTGTTTTAAGGCCATTTCCCTTGGCAAAGGCAAGAATTTGTAGTCTGCACAATGCAGCTTTGGCTGAGCTTTTTCACCTACCTGATTGCATTCTCCTGAATAGAGTCTTAGCTATCCTCACACTGGTGGTTAAAATTAGGCAAATAGCCCACTGTTCTGTATGCTTGCTCTCACTTTTATATTTGCCTTGTTTTTTTCTACTAGGTTCAGACTCACGTGCAGAGTTTTTCTAACTCTTTAGTTTAATTCATGCTAATATTTGTGCCTTTCTCCTCCTACATGAAAGGTTTCTCCTCTAAGCAATGCATCTCCCTCAACAGCATGATAAATTTTGTTAGCTATTTTTAAACTCTCCACACAAATGGTTACTTAATTTATGCTCCCATCAAAAGTTTATGATAGTGTGTGTTTTCACATATTCTGCTAGAATTATAAATAAAAAAGTATTTTATCATTGGATGTAAACTTAAACTAAATTTGAACTTGGGTACAATTGATGGGAAGATTTACGTTTTCATATCTTTTATATATATTGGTCGTTTTTATTTTTCTCAAAATTATTTCTTGTTCTTTGCCCACTTTTCTGTTAAATAATTTATAGTTGTTTTCCTACAAATTTTTATAAGTTTGCCATAAATAAATGTAGGAAATTAGACTTTTGTAACTTTAAGAAAAATAATGTCTCATGACAAATTTTGATCAGGTTTTTTCCTAGAATGGAAGGTACATTTTTAAAATATAGACTCTTTTCTGTAATAAAATATTTATTTGTAATATGTTCTAAAATACCTTTTGTTCTACAGTTTTAAAGTGTTTTCTTTCTAATTTCAGGGACATGAAAAATTCTTATAATGGTTTGTCTTTGTCTCCATAATTATTGTCTTTGTATCTAACATCTATTGTGCCTTACTCCGAATGTTTCCTTCTCTGAATTCTGTGTAGTTATCTACAGACTTTTCTTCGTAAGTAATTTAATGTTCAACTTTTTCTGTTCTGTTCCTTGTTCTCTATAATTTTTTAGTCCTGTATGTATTGTTTTGATCATTGTTTCCTTCACTTTCCCTTCTTCATTTTCATCTTATGCTGCACACACACAAACATATAATCTAAAGGTTATTTTATTTAATTCATGTTCTCATTAAGTTTAATAACATAAAGTAGCCTCAAGGGATTTTCCTTTTTGTTTGTTTTTTTTTTAATTTGGTTTTGTTTGAGGTGTGGAACTAATGTCTTTCAGATTTGGACATTTTTCTTTGGTTTACTTTGCATCTTTTTAATATCTGATTTTGCTATGGCATATTCATGTAGCTTTCATGGCCTTTCTGGGTTTTTTATTTTCCTTTGCCAATCCTAACACAACTCTGTCAGAGATGTAAAAAAGTGGAGTCTCAAATGGTTAATTGTAAGCTAGCACAATGATAACATGAAAATTTACTTATGATGTAATGTTCACTATTAGCTCATGAAAATAAAATATAAAATAAAAATCTTCATCCCTGACACTGAGATTAAAGACTAACATGTGTTTTAGTTCAATTTTTAACATTCATTTGGAATCCTTGAAATAGTCAAACTTTAACCAGAAAACAGTAGGGGGAACATCTGTATTAATGCTGTTATTTATAAAATGTGTTGATTCCAGTCTGAAAAACTGAAACTTTTCCTGAAACTTATTGGGAGCATATGGATGACCAGATTTTGGTCATAAATCACGGACTTTTTTTTGTCTCACCTCAGCATCACTGTGATTAGCTGCTAAGGCTGAATATTTCTTAGTATATACTTTATATTCATGAAGCATAATGGATTGGGTGGTGGGGAAAGTGACCTTTAGTTGAAATGATCCTTAGAGAATACAGAATATAGCTGCTCCTTTGGAAACTGTAATTTCTGTTGTTTCATAGACAATTAAGTATTTTATCTTTTTGGTTAAACGATGGTATTAATATTTATTGTCCTGAACAGTCCTTTTTTTATAGTTAGATATTTAGACAAATTTTAAAACTCTTTCAGAAAAGTGTAACTTGTTTTTTTCTATTTACTGTGACTCACAAATAGTGATAACTGTGACTGCTAGTAGTTTCAATAGTCATTGATAATATTTTGGCAGTTTAACAATCCAGCCAGCTCCATAGCTGAGTTTGAAAGATAAGAGATCATGTCCTCATTCACTTGATTGCTGGCTATTCTAACCTTGATTTAATTATAAAAAGTCATTTGAAGTCCCTGGCCTAACTCTGAGAGTAAGGATAATTATTTTCAATAATTGAGATCATTTTTACCATTAAACTGATATCTGGGGCAAATGTGGACATAGTATTGGTCCCTATGACAGTCCTAAATTTTTTTAAAAGGATCCTTAGTTATAACAATTAAGCAAATCAGTTTTTCAACCACAAAGACTCAAATTTGGTCCTGGGATGAAAACCAAAACCCTCTCTGGCCTTTTTCTGATTTCTGAATTCTGACTATAACTGCAGTTAACAAACTTCAGTTTTGAAAGAGAATTCAGTTTGAAGCTCAACCCATCAGAATCTCCGCCTAAACAATACTGAAGGCAATACTTCATTCTTGTCCTAATTTGGAACAGTTTTTTTTTATCAAGCACAAAAAAAAATCAACAAATTAAACACAATTAATCTAAAGAATCACATATTATTCAATTTACAAACTTGTTACATTTTTTCACAGCTTAACCGGAAGTCAGTTCTATATTTTGACTTATTTGTGTCCAAATGTTATTATGTCTTTTAAACTTTAAAAAGTTTTTCAATATCTTTTGAGTTATTTTTTATCTCACCTAGGTTATAAAATCCTAAACATTACATACCACTCCAAATACCTTTGTTTTCACTGAAGTACAATTCGTATAACATAAAGTTAACCAGTTTAAGTGTACATTAAGTGTACAGTAGCATTTAGTACATTCACAGTGTTGTACACCTATCACCTCTATTATTATGCTAATGTCAGCTCTGGCTGAGATGCGCATGGGCACAGCGGTGCCAGGAAGTTCTTTGGTGATCTGTCCAAAGGACTGGGGCTGCCACCAGGGCAGCTGTCAAGCCAGGCATGGAAGTGCATGGGTGTGGTGGAAACAGGCAGCTCTGTAGCTGTGTGCCAGGAGGACATGGATGCCACTCAGCTGGCTGTCAGGCTGGGTGTGGGCATGCATGGATGTAGTAGGTTGCCTGGCTGTGTAGTGTGAGTGCATGAGGGAGAGTTGGGCAAGCCAGCTGTTCAGTGGTTTCTCTGATATGCAGGTCCACCTCTTCCCTGGGGTTATAGGTTACCACATGGTTCAGATGCTGGAGTCTCAGTCATTTCATCTGGTCTAGGATCCAGGCAGCCAGAATTATAGTGTTTCAGATGTCCATGTGAGTGTGGTAGAATGGGCCTCAGAGATAAAAAGAGTTAGTTGCTGCTGGCCTTCAGGGCAGGATGCACTGTACAGTGGGTTTGGATTCAAGACGGTATCATGCCATAGCAGCATAGGTCATGGAGGTTGGGGGTGGTAGTGCTCAAAGTGGACTCCTACTGTAGGACAATGCAGCTGCATGAATTCCGAGCTACTCTTCAATCTGGATTTGGGGCTTATGAGGACTCGGGTACCCTCCTATAGCAAGAATTTCTGGAATTTGCAGTGGCAATGGGACTCACTGGGAATCTCCAGCTTACCTTTTCCCTGTAAAAAGAAGTACCTCCTGACTCCAAGCCAATCCAGGCCAGGGAGACAGTGTGGCAGAGCAGGATGCCTTGCTCCCCTCTCTGTGGTACTATCCCAGGCTTCCATCTCCACAGGGATTTTGCCACTCCACTGGTGCTCTCCGGCATACATCCTCAGTCACTTCAGTCAAAGTATAATCATTTATTCATTGTTTTGGTCCATTTTTGTGGAGGAAACCAGCACTAGGCAACTATAGTTGGCCATCTTGCTGATGTCAATCCAAAGTATCTTTCTTTATGATATTAATGCCTTTTCTTTGTTATCTTTCTTTACAATATTAATGTGTTTTCTTTGCTTTTCATGCCTAATCTCCCGGCCTAGAACCTCTGGTCCATTGTTGAATACAAGTGGAGAGAGCAGACATTCTTATCTAGTTCCCAGTCTTAGGGAAAATCTTTCGGTCTTTCAACATTGAGTATGATGTTAGCTCTAGGTTTTTCATAGGTTCCCTTTATTAGATTAAGAAAGTAACCTTCTATTCCTAGTTTGTTGGGTGCTTTTATCATGAAAGAGTATTGGATTTTGTCAATCGTTTTCTGTGTCCGTTGAAATGATCATATATGTTTCTTTTACTCTATTTATGGTGAATTACATTGCTTGATTTTCATATGTTGAACAAGGCTTGCATTCTTTGGATAAAACCCACTTCACCATCTTGTCTAATACATTTCACAAGCTGCTGGATTTGGTTTGCTGTATTTTGCTAAGAATTTTTGCATCATTACCCATTAAGGATGTTGCTCTGTAGTTTCTTTTCTTGGGATGTCGTTTCCAGGTTTTCATATCAGAATAATACTGATTTCACAAATGAACTGGAAAACCTTCCCTCCTCTTTTATTTTCTACAATAGATTGGAAGAATTGGTTTTAATTTTTCTTTAAATAGAATTTGTGAAGCCATATAGCCCTGGACTTTTGTGAGAAGTTCTTGATTAATAACTCATTTTCTTTACGTGTTATAGGTTTATTCAGATGTTCCATACTTCTTGAGTTTGTTTCATTAATTTTTATGTCTTTCCAGGAAATTTTCCATTTTGTATAATTTAATCAGGAGGCATAAAACTGTTTATAATATTTTTTATTATATTATAATAAATAATAAATAATATGATAATCATTTTTATTTCTCTAAGGTCTATAGTAATTACTCCTTTTTTTCTCTGATTTCAATAATTTTAGACTTCTCTCTTTATTCTTGGTTAGTATGCATAGCTACTAATTTTTAATTTATTGAGATTTTCAAAGAACCAACATTTGATCTGGTTTTTTATATTTTTCTCAATTTTATTTACTTATGCTCTAATTTTAATTATTCCCTTTCTTATTCTAATTTTTGAGTTTAGCACTCTTCTTTTTTATGTATTTTTACGTAGGTTAAGTTATTGATTTGAGATCTTTCTTTTTTTCTAACGTAGGCATTTATAGTTATAAATTTCCTTTTGAGTACTGAGCATCCCCTTAAGTACTGTCATCCTGTATTTTCATTTTTATTCATATAAATGTATTTTCTGACTTCTCTTATGATTTCTTATTTGACTCATTGGTTATTTAGAAGTATATTGTTGTTAATATCCAAATATTTATTGATTTTCCAAGTTTTCCTTATTTTGGTTTCTATTTTTATTATGGTCAGACAACATACTTCGTACAGCTTTTCAGGTCTTTCCTGGGCACGTTCACTGTCCTGAGGCAATGTATGTTAAGTGCCTTTCTAGGTGTCCAAGATACGTTCGAGGTTTCGAAGTGCCACGGGCATCTCATTTTCCTTTAACCTTTTGGTTAGTCTGTTGTTTGGCCCAAACGTTGTCTACTGCTTAGGCAATGGTACCTTAAAATATTTGCCAGTAAATATTTTCTGAGAGTCTTTTAGCACTAGGCATATTCCATCAGCTCAAATAAAGACAAATATTTTAAGTAAGATTTTCCACAGGTGCACTAGGCAGGTAAAATAATGTCATCTTTTTGGAAATGAGACTTGGAAAGAGTTCTAGCTCAGTTATGCCACCACTGGTATTAGGAATGTGGGTTGTGGTTTTTCAAGGCCACTCCAGAGCTATGGAACAGAGGATGTAACTAGAATGAGTTATTAACAAAACACCACAAAACTTGCAGTTCTTACTGAAATTCAGGCATTTGTTTTGAATATACACTCTTGAGTTGCTGCAAGCCAAGAGTTCTGCAAATTGTAATTTGATATTTTTGAAAATTTTTTCATTGCTTTTGTAAAGGTTTTGGAGGGGTGAATTTTCAGAGGTTCTTATGCTGCCATTTCTGCTGATGTCACTCCTAAGGTTTGAGTAAGCCTTGAACCCCAAGTGCACTGCAACCTGGATAGGGATCATATTCCTCCAGGAAATTCTCCATGGCCTTGAGACAGGCTCAGGAGTCATCTGATGAGGATCACCTTTCACCTCCACAAAGGACCAGTCAAGAGTTCAGCACTAGGAGGGACTCCCAAGGCTGTGAGGCCAGGAGGATGCTGAACTTATCTCCTTAGAAGACAATTCAGATTTTTTTCTCCTATTAGTGGTCTTATGCTCTTGGTTTCACCTTGAGCTGTGCCCTCTTAGAGCATCTCTACAGTAACATAAGCTAAGACCACTGATATCCACTGTACTAATTATTTTTAAATATTAAATGTAAGCAGGTTCTGTAGTACTATATGTGGAACATAAACAATAAATATTTCTGTGGAAGCTAAAAATGATGATATGTAGTTTGAATGTGGCATTTCTTTTAAATTCATCCCAAGGGCTAGATTTTTCTAATTTACATCTTAAGCTAGCCTCTTTCTCAACAAGGCTTATATTTATTTAAGTTGCATCTATTTTCGCCTAGCTTTCACTTCTCAGGTAACTTCTCAGTAATGATTCAAACAAATCAGGAGATACCTTAGAGAGAGACAGACAGTAATAAATGTCTCCAAATGAGAAATCATTTATCTAAACTGTTTAGACAAACAACTCTCAAAAGGAGAGTTTTTTATTTCCCTTGCCTTGTAAGACCACTTTCCTTTACATAGAATTTAGAAGGAACAAAACTTCTGAACTTAGGTTTGAGGCTCCCCAAACCAGAGGGCCAAACATCAACTTCAGAAATTCCAGGCAAACTATTCATCAATGAGTAACTAATAAAAGGAAACCTCCCTAGTTGTTAATGCCATGTATTTGGGGCTGTTCATAGTAAATAATGTAACTGTTTTTTCTCCCCATGCTTTATTTCTACTCATGCTTATGCATTTCTGAATAAATGATGGCAAAAAAGGAAAACCTTAACTCAGCTCATCCTGATCTCAAAAATCAAAGCATTATAGACAAATGGACACTTAAACTAAAGTTCCACTTTGAAAATCCAGCCCCACACAGAGTATCATTTATATCAATGGCAGTGACAATTAGAGTGACCCCTTACAGGATGCCTTTCTGCATTTCTGCTATCACCACACTGGTGTGGCTACCATCATGTGTTCGTCAACTGAAATAGCCTCTAAGTTGAGGTCACTAAATTCACTCCTACAATTCTCTAGTTCATTTTCCAATGTGCAGAAAGAGAACTTTTCAAAATACATATCTGATCATGCCACCTTCCTTCTTGAAAGCCTTCAGATTCTCCTTATTGCTCTCAGTATAAAGATCTAGCAAGGACCTGAATAACCTGCCTTAGCCTACCTCACCAGTTTGATTTTATGCCACTCTTCTTGTATTTTCTGACAACCAGCTGTACATTCTTATCTCAGTTCTTATAACACAGGCTTATATTTCCCACCTCAGATCATTCAAACATGACCTTTACTCTGCTTGGAGCAGCTTCCCTCTATGAGTAATTAATTCTAACTCAATCTTCAGAGTCCACATAAAGTGTCACTTTTTCAAGGCAGCCATCACTGCCTGCCTTATCCAGATCTAACTTTGCTCTTCTTAGCAATATCATAATTGTAAATAACTGATCATGTAACTTGATGTTAGTTCCTGTTTCCCCTCCAAAATATAACTTCCACAAATTCTGGGACTTCATTTTTGGTCATTACTGTGTTCCTACTTCCCAGCACAGAGAAGTACTCAATCTCAGTATCTATTATGAATGGAATTTATATGAAATTTGTAATTAGTAGAACTTACAAATGAAATAAAAGCTAAAGAGTACATAAAATGTTTTTACACAGATTATTTAATTCTAACAAAAAAGTATTGTAAATAACACTATTTACAGATGATAAAACTGACTCCTCTACTATATTATGAGGGTAAACAAATGTGTTTCTTGGTGAGATCAGTGGTTCACTCTGCCCATTTTCTGTCTGACAGTAATGTTAAGGAATTTTTGTTAATAAATATGATTGCCTACTAACAAAGGTAAGTAATACACTTAGATAAACTTACTTTTTTTTAGCAACATGACCTAGAATTATCAACACTTTATTGCTCTAGACACATCTTAAAATACATTGCATATTTATTTAATTTATTTATATAATCTCTTGGGCCTTAGATTAAGTCTTATCAATTTAAAATCGAACTTCATTTCAGTTATCCTAAAACATCAACTTGTTTCATAATTGAAATAAATGTAATCAAAATCCTCCTTTTAATTTTCATTGTTTCTATGTTCAATGGAACATCTCTGCAAATTTGGTAGCATACAAATTTTCTTTCATATACAATAAACATTATTTATCCATACATACATCAGTATTTAGGCCAAAGTATCCAGATGAGAAATCAGGGTGGATTTGTTATGGAGCTATGTGTTTGAGTGTGTGAGATTGTGAGTGTGTGAGATTGTGCGTGTGAGAGTATAAATTTAATTTGTTTTTCAATCTAATTTCCTCTCCAAGTATTTACTCTATTTCCTTTTATTCCCTAGAGGGCTTAAGAAAATTTTTCCTTTGGTACTATTATCAATATGCCTTAAGTAACAGCTTCAGCATGTTAAGTCACGAAATTCTTATTCTAGTTTGCTCTAAAATCTGTAAAAGAGACAGGTCTGAAACTTCAAATGCTTATCCTTAATATAAGATTTGACATTTAGAAAGTAGGTCAAGTGCCCTAGTGCTGTTTTGACACACATCAATATACCATTTAGAAACAATTTTAGCCACTAGGCATGACAAATGAACCTTTAAGTCTATCTCTAATACTGCTTATGTTTTTCTACTTAAGGGGATAGAGCTTTACATAATATTGAGCATGAAATTAATTTTAAAAGCCCAACCCTTAGCCTCTTTTCAGGACTTTTAATAAATTTTTGTCAGTTGTGTTGGCATTGCAGAGATAAGAGAAGAGAGACCAGAGTTTAAGTCCTGTTTCTGAATAATTATATTGACTTTGGGCATATTAGTAATCTTCTTTGTGAGTTAATTTCTACGTCAAGAAGAAGATAATTACACAATGATGTCAATAGGCAATAGTATCTCCATGACCACCCAAATTATAATGATCATCACAGTATAGAAGACACTTCAAAGTTTAAAAAAACCAAGTTCTGAGCTCATTAAACCATTGAAATGAGATTGATGGGCCCAGGTAACTTACATATGATCAGAGAAGTTCATATAACCCCTCACTTGCTGTCTTATAACTTACATACAAACATCCTCCTACCATTATTTCTAGCTCATCCCTTCCCAAATGCAGTTGTTTCCTTCTCTTATTCATAATATTTTCTCAAATGAGTCAATTCTACTATTTGGGGTAATTACTTTAATCTGCCTGTAATACTGTTATTAATCTTTTTATAGATACCGGTTGCTATGTTTTTCTCAGATCCCTTACTAAAATTGTCTATTCTATTTTGTACTACAATTCCTGAATTACATGATTTTTTTCTGTGCTTGCTTCATCTTATTAAAGTGAATGTTCATTTTATGTAATAATTAAGACTTCTCATGCATTTTTATCTATAATATATGAAGTCAAAGAGTGAATGGCTGCCTTAAAATTTGAGAGCAAAGGCACATAAAGATTGAAAAAAAAACTAAAAACAACCTCTTCTCTGATATATGGCAAAAATTAAATGAACATAATCATGTTATTTGAAAATAATGTCATGTTCATGTTCTCTTAAATATACTTTGGCCTTTATTTCTTTTTCGTGCATTATTACACTAGATAGTACCCACAGTAAAATATAGAAGTGTTTGGAGTCTTTGCCTTACTCCAGCATGATTTGTACATAGAAAATCCAAAGAAATCTTCAAAAGTCTATTGTAATAATAAGGAATTTAGTAAAATTTAGTCAAAATACAAAAATCAATTACATTTGTATTTCTGAGCAATGAAAACTTTAAAAAGAAATTTTAAAAATATCATTTACAATAGCATCAGAAAACATCAAACACCAAGGAATAAAGCTAACAAAAATTCTTCAAGACTTCTACACTGAAAATTATAAAACATTGTTGGAAAAAATTCAAGACCTCTATAAAAATTGTATAACATATTCATTAACTTAAAGACTCAGTATTGCTAAGATGTCCATTTTCCCCCAAATTAATATATAGATCCAGTGCAATTCTCTATCAAAATTTGGGCAGTCTATTTAGAAAAAAATAGACAAAAATAAACTTAAAATGTACACAAAAATGCAACAAATACAGAATAGCCAAAGCACACTTACAAACAAAAACCAATATTAAAGAATTTATAATCTAAGGGAAATAAAAAGTTATGCCCACAAAAATACTTATACATCAATGTACATCCTTATTAATAAGTCATACAATGAAACACTAATCACTGATAAAATGAACAAATATAGATTTATGCAACATGAATGAATCAAAAAATTAATTAATGCAAAAGCACATACTAAGAGTTCAAATCATATGAGTCCAATGATTTTAAATACATATATAGGCAACCTAGTCTATTATTGTAGTGTTTGGTGGAAATAGGAGGCATAAGGGGTTGAGAAGAGTTATAAACTGGAATATTTTGAGGTGATGAAAATTGTCTATGTATTGCTTTGTGCAGTTACAACGTACAAAGTTTCATACAATTGTCAAAACTCATCAAAAGAACACTAAAGATCTTTGCATTTTTTCAATGATAATTGTATTTCAAAAAGACAAGATTAAATAATAAAACACGTAAAACATGAAGCACAGATCCTGGAACATAGTACTTGGGTTGAGTGTTTTTTTTTTTTTTTTTTATAAAGCTTAATCTTTTTCTTTTTTCTAAAATCAATGTAATGGGTTAAATCTATACTTTATCATATACACATAAAGCAGTTTTAGAGAATGTAGCATTTGGTCAAACAAAATCCATGAGCTGAATTTTACAAAGATTCTGCTGCTCCATAGCATAATTCAGAGGAGTATTCAAAACTGGGGGGCAGTATTTTAAGGGAACGACCTCTCTGAAAAATATCACTTTCCATAATCCCCAGGAATATTCTCAAGAGATAACTCCAATTTTAAATTTAATGTCCATGCGCATGAAATGAGAAATTTCTATTTGTGAGAACGCATGTTTTGAATAAAGAATTTTGGTTCTCATGGGCATTCACAGCTCACTTAAGAGAACAGCTATGAGACACCATGACCTTTAGTAGCCACTGTCATCACATGTCTTTTCAAGGACTCATATAAACAATAAATAAGCCTCATTATGATAATATATTTTTAAAGCATGTTCTATGCATATAGTCAGCAAGTTAACCTTATGGACCAAGGGTTAGTCACCATCATTGTGCCTGTAATGAATTTACAAGATACTATCTAGATGTAGGCTTATTGCTATTTTAGGCCTATGGGAAAATGAATGTGAAAAGAAGACTCAAATACATATAGGGAAATCCCAGAGGAAAGACCAACACGCCATTAGAAAAGCTGTAGTGGATAACATTGGAGCTCCTTCCCAATTCCCTCATACTCCTCTTTTCATTTTTGTGCACTCTCCCATCCCTGACCAATTTCAACTGTATTTCCAAAGGCCAAAACTATATTTCTGAGGCTCTTTTACAGAGATCTACTCTCAACTACTTAGGTCAGAATATCTAAGTACTTTTGTCCCCAACAGAGAAGAGAGATAAATTTAGGGGTGTGCAAGTCCAGGTGTGCCTCGAGTTCCTCTATGGGATCAGGCTGAAGTTACCTTCCATGGGATTTCACCTGATATCTTCTTCTCTGTCCTGTTTCCCTGTCTCCCTTATCAGTTTTTCCTAGGATCATTTCCTTAGTAAGACACTCAGGAGTCCTCTTTCCAGGCTCTGTTTTGGGGATCTCAACCTAAGACAGGACCCAAAGGCCCTCCGGACATAGGGATGCTAATGGACTATAGAAAGATGTAAACAGAACTCCTGTTCTTCGAGTAGTACACATCTTCTAGTTGACTGTGGCCCACTAAAGCAGAAAATTTTCATCCTTACACCAACAACTTCAAAAAATGATAAGTAAGGAAAGAAAAGGAGATTCTTATGCTACAGAAAGGGGCTTCTATCCCAATTTCACCTTTTAGAATTAGTTCAAAAGAAATATAATGCACCTTAAAAAGTCCTGAGAACTGTAATTAATACTTCTGGATTGGAAAAATATAGACTAAGAGAGCAGTTAAGTCAATTAAGATCTCAAGGATAAGAAGGGCTATTGGCTGGGGCTTCTTCTTTGCTAGGATGCTGGGATGAATTGGGAGAAAGATCCGGTGCTAATATGAACATCAAAAATGGATGCAGGTGAATAAAATGGCAAGTGGTGAACACTGTAAAAAAATTATTCAACACTAAACAATAAGCAGGAGAATTATGCTTATAAAAAAACAATGCACATTTTTATTTGCCTCAAAAAATAAAAAAAGAAACACAAGTCCAGAAGTGGAAAAATTCCCAGAGAGCTAATGTCTTTCATAGCTGTGAGTAAACTGATGTTCTCTATTTACTCAACTGTACTTAAAATTCCAAGGCTCCAATTTCTTAATACAGATGCAAGTTGAATCACATAATAATAATCCCCTGATTATTGATGCATAAAGAACAGAATTAAACAAATACATGAAATGTAGACAAATCAATTAATGGTGCTGGTGAGACTGTCACCAAAATAATTCACTATGAGATATAGGCTGGTTGAAAAACAAACAGCAATGAAGCCAGAGAGGTGATGACATCTCCATATTGACTTTTCCTATTCTAACAAGCAATAGGTTAAGTGGGAGTGAAGGGAGCAAGTGCACAAGGGAAGTAGGATGTAAAGTGTAGCCTGAGTATTTTAGAGATCGACATTTCAGTGACAGCAGCTTAGGCGATAAAAAGACTTTAAATGTAGTTTGATGTGTGCATTGTCAAAGTGAAAAAGAGAGTCATTGGGTCAGATGAAATCCTAGAGGTATATGACTACTTTTGGATCAGAAACTCATTAACTATGAGCTAAACTAGGAACTCAGGTGCCAAAGAACTTGTAAAATGGACTAAATTCATGTTATTAAATTTATGGAGCATTGCAGAATGAAGCTTTAAAATACTGGACATTCATGGGAGCCAGCAAAATGCTGACTATACATGATGCTTCAAAGTAAATAGGTGTAAATATGTATGTGGGGCGTGTGTGTATGTGTGTGAGAGAGAGACAGAGAAAGAGAAAGAGAGAGAGAGAGAGACAGAGAAAACGAGGGTGTCTAATTGAATGGCTGTTCAGAAACTGGTATGGTAAGAGGAAAAAATAATAAGGTCCAGGGGCAAATCTAGTGGTCAAGAAAAAGTTCAAGCATATAAAAACACCTATTGGCAGTGAACTGGGATTTCCAAAAGGCACTCTGAGAAAATTAATGATAGGCTCTCAAAGGATAGGAAAAAGGGGGGGGGGGAAACAGAATGGGGACAAATATATGGGGGATGTGTGGTGACAACAGGTGTTGAAATTCATTTGATTAGTGGATCTGTGATGGGGGTGGAGGATGGATATTAGGAGGATTGATTCAGTCTTGAACCTGGCACATCACAGGTACTCAGTGAATATGAAAAGAGTAAATAAATTATGGATTTAAGTAAATCAGTCTCAAGTTTGCAACTGAGAATTTGATAAGAAGTTTTAATTTTTCTTAGAAGTCCTGCTTTCAAAGGGCAAGCAAGTATAAGACTGAAAGAGACTAAAAATCACCCGTCGGTTATGCATTTCTTGTTGAAAAGGAATGCCAAGAACTTGGAGGATGTCCGTCAATGAGAAAGAACTCCAAAATAACAACTGGGGGGAAAATGAACTCACTACCCATTTGGAAGGTTTACACGAGGTGTATTAGCAAAAACAGAGGGGTGGGCCCAGAAGAGAAAAAAGAAACTTGGGATATTTTCACCTGTCTTAAAATCGTGCTTAGGTGTATAGCAGGGATGCTCACAGGTTGCAAAATCTTGGTCTTTGCTTATCTTTTGATATCTTATGATTCCTGTTAGACGACAAAGTCTTCATTTCTCATACAAAAGTTTATCAAGCTTAGGAAATCTTGAAGACCTGAAATTTAGGCTATTAAAATGGATGAAACTAGTAAAGCTATCTTGGAATTAAAACTAAAACAAGTTATATTTTGGTTAATTCCAGATGCTGTTAGAGTTTTAGGAGATAACTTAAAAATTCTATCTCATTTATCATCTTTCATGACAACACTCAATGCGAAAGAAAGTGTATATTATGACATTCTTTCCTAATTTATTATTTTAAACTAGTGTATTTTGGACTTAGTTGCATTAGACATAATTTTTTAAATTTGGAGCACAACCATTTTATTATAAAAAATAAAGAACATACCAATTAATTTATTATCACACAAAAAGCTTTACTTACGTAGTTCCCTCCTTTCTTCCCTATTTCTCTGTCTCTATCTCTCTCTCTCCCCTCTTACTTTCTCTATCTTATCATATCCAATGGAGGCTTAATATTCTATTAAACATTTAAATTCTCATTGATTAAAATATTAAGTATTAATGCCCCTTTCCTCTTTATGGTTAACTATTGTTAAAAATAAATCTTTACATGGATATACCTATTTCCCTCATTATAAGTAATTTCAAATATAATGAACAATAATTGGATTATGGATAATTACATAATTTAGTTAAATTACATAAATGGGTTAATGACTTGAAATCCATTGCCAAATTGTATAGAAAAGGAACAATCTTTTGGTAAGCCGCCACAAGTGATAGTGATAAATAACTGTCATGTATTTTTTCTAACTTTAGAAACTCTGAGTGTTATGAATTATGTTCTTGTATTACTAATTAAGGACAAAAGTTATTTGCACTTCATTGGTAGCTAATAAAATTAATATTCTCTATGTATATATATTTTTGCCTATTTTCGTGACTGTTTCCTAGATTCTTCCACTGAACTATACATAAGTCCAGAGGAAGAATATTAAGTTTGTTTTTCTGGGATTTTGGGGGGTTTGGGGTTGGTTTTTCGTTGTTGTTGTTATAAAGATTTTTTTCCACTTTTTTCCACTTTACTAAGATAAAATTGACAAATAAAAATTGTATACATTTAATGTGTACAACTTGATGTTTTGATAAACATTGTGAAATTATCACTACATCAAGCTAATTAACATATCCATGACCTTACATAGCTACTATTTTTTAAATTTTTGTGTATGTGTATGTGTCTGTGTGTATGTGAGTGAGTGTGGGTGTTGAGAACACTCAAATTTCACCCTTTTAGCCAATGCCTGCCAATTAGTTTGCTATCTGTCACTAGCAGGAAGTCAATAAATTGTTGTTGATTGAGCTGTGCCCTCAGATGATCGACTTAACCTCTCTGTGTCTCACTTTTCTGTAAAATGAGGCTGGCAATGGTAAGGATTCTAAAAGGTGACATGAATAGGACCTCTAGTTTTCTGTTTACCCTCCTTTTTTAATATAAATTATTTGTTTATAACAATTATAAACTTCCCCCTTTTTTCCTCAAAAAATTTTCCCTTTCCCTTGGTATGAGATCTTCATATAATATAGTTATCCAAACTGTCACTGACAAATATTTCATTTTTTAAAGTTCTTGCCTAGTTGTACTTCTATGTAACCTTAAAAATGCCAGTGAAAACTTCAGTAGGAATGCTGATGAGTACAGTATTCAAAATGTAAATTACCTTGACAGAATGTCTATTTTCACAATATTTAGTGAAAACAGCTAGGAACATGATACATGTTCCAGTTATCTTTTATTCTCCATCTTTTTTTTTTTAACCTCAGGGGCAAGGAGCTGAATTAAACATAATCCTCTCTTCATCATGTCCTTGTCACTGATGTAATCAAAGCTCAGTTCTTACTTTATTTCTGTTCCATTTATAACAAATCTCTCCTTCCCTCCCCTCCATGGATACCCACTCTGATGTATAAAGTATATGTCCTTGAGCATGTCCCTATTTTCCAGTTTCTCTACAAGACTCATCCAGATTGCTTACTGTCTATTCCCCAGAATATTTATCTTTTTGTTATAAGTGGTATTTTTATCAAATATAATTAAGGTAGTTATTGCTGGAATGCAGCAACACTTTTGTGCTTTAATTTTTTCTTATTCAGCCCCTTCAATGATCTTTTTTCATTCTATCCAATAGTTTTGAGTCAACTACTCAGGATTTCTTAGGTATGTAATCATAAAATCTATGAATAATTACTTTTTCTATTTGGCAATATTATTTTTATTCTTACTCTTACATCAACAACAATTCTACAATCACAAAAAATCAATTATAATATAATGTAATTGCCATTCCTGTTTCATTATTTAATTTAAAGTGGTATATTGAATACTCTACAAGGAAGTTTGATGATAACTAAAGGTTTAAGATAAAAACCTTTTCCATCTTTGTCTCTTTTAAAATATGTCTTAGGGATGCTTCTGAATTTTAGCCAAGATCGTTACTATTTCTATTATAAGCATTATTATTTTAAATTATTTATAAATTATACATCAATTTTAAACCACACTTAATACTTCTTTACCTTTGCAGATGTTTCTGTTAGAGTAAGTTGGCCTATAATATAATCATGACTGCAAAGTATCACATTTGTAAATGCCCTTGTTTTCAACTGGAACATGAAACAAAAGAAAAATAACAGCCTTATTCCAATTTTCAAAAATATTACCATCCACCGAAGCCAGAACCACAAGGAAATGATGCCATAACAGTTTTGTAGAATCCAGCACATACTTAAAATGTTGACCAGATCATGTATGCAACTGTTTGGAAGGCGGAACTTCAGCAAGATTGGAAGTATCTCCATTGAAATTTTTTAGGAAGCTGATGTTGTCACCCAGTGATACAGTAATTATAAATATACAGATATATTACATTCTGATTGGATTATCTCTTGTGGGTATAAAAACAAGTTAAAAATGTGGAATCATTATTTATCACTAGTTATAATAATTTATCTGCTGTCTAGTATAAGTTCTGATAAAGAGTAAAACTTGACTCCATTCCGTGAATTTTAACCTACAAGATGGTTTGTCATACCTCCAAAATGGTATCACACCACTTAGACATTAGGATCTCAGGAAGAAAACTGTTTTTAACTGCTTTTAAATCTTATGCTGTTGCTTGACACTGGTCACACTGACTAGTGGCAGTACTTCATATCTATAATGGGCCTAATAGCTATCACTACTATCATTTAAAACTCTGTAATACGCATCCCTCCAAAATGAAACAAACAAGATAGAATCATTACATGATTTGCTTAACTGTATACCGCATATTTAAAATCAGTTTTTAAAAAATCATTAGCATTTTTCTTAGATAAATTTTTCTAACTTGGGTTAAGAATAGTTTTTCTTCGTTTTTATAGTAATATATTCAAACCACTATAAAATGACATTTTTCTCATGTATTTAAAATCTAAAATTAATTAAACTCATCTCTCCTTTAACATAATTTAATGTCAAGCTTTACAGAAGGTTGAGCTCGCATTAAAAAAATACAATATAGGCTGGTCGTGATGGCCCACACCTGTAATCCTAGCACTCTGGGAGGCCGAGGTGGGTGGATCGTTTGAGCTCAGGAGTTTGCCCAGACTGGGCAAGAGCGAGACCCCGTCTCTACTAAAAAAATAGAAAGAAATTAGCTGGACAACTAAAAATATACAGAAAAAATTAGTCAGGCATGGTGGCACATGTCTATAGTCCCAGCTACGTGGGAGGCTAAGGCAGAAGGATTGCTTGAGCCTGGGAGTTTGAGGTTCCTGTGAGCTAGGCTGATGCCATGGCACTTTAGCCCAGGCAACAGAGTGAGACTCTGTCTCAAAAAAATAAAAGATAAAAAAATAAATAAAATAGAAAATACAATATAAAGTTGTATCTCCCAGAAGATAATGTTGTGTTCCAAATTCTGTATTTCAAAATAGCAATTTTGATAATTCAACTAGAATTTTATGACCTGTATCACTATCCAGCTCTAATAGGAGATATTTCATTTCAAAAGAGTGATTATTTTAATTTTTTCAGGGGCATACACATGGCCAATTTCAGCATGCCCTATACCAGTTAGAATTTACATATAAGTTAACTGATATTACTTAAAAAACAATTAATTTATATCAAATATGCTAGACAGACCCCCCTCATAGCCCAGACTATTCTCCTCCCTTTTCATTATTCCTGTAGGCAAGAGAAATATGAGTGCGAACTAGTAATTAGAAATTGTTCTCTGCTTTTAATTATTGCTATTATATTCTCTTGGAAGAAGTGACAGATTAATAAGCATTAAATCTCATTACTAGGCAGTATTAGTAGTCATACTAAGAAATACTATGAAAGACAGAATCCTGGTTATGGGACAGGTCCTGCAGCAGCTGTTATTTGGCTTGATTTTGAAGGGGACCCTACTCAGCCAAACTCTGATCCAATGAAAGCCATTGCCATCACATACACATTCAGCCACACTCAGTTTGAAAGATTCCTGGGCTCTATGAATGTCATTCCTTGGGACCTAGTGTTCAGGGGAAAGGACATGGGCATTGCTTCCTTCCAGATCCAATGAACTCCCAGTAAAGGACTTGGAGGGGCCTTGTGCTGCTCTTACTGCTGAAATAATTAGGCCTTTTTTTATGCCTGGTATCTAATCAGCTCAGAATTTAGCTGTGTTTATATGCTACAGGGAAGCCAAACCCACTGTGTCTTGGAACTGACTACAAGAAAATGGCCACTGTGTAGTTCCTTGTATTACTGCATAAGGCGGTCTAGACTGCAAACATATCATGCAAAAAGTGGCATACAGAAGACATCTTGAATGCCTCCTTTAGTCAAGAGCCTCACAGTAGACCAGTACCAACTCCACCCTAATTGAATTTTGCACCCTTTTGCATAGTGTTTCTCTCCTCTCTCTCTAGTTGGAAAACTTCCCATAATACACAGCTTTAGGAGTTTGTCCTTAACAGTATCATTAGCTGACTATCTAATGGAATCAATCTAATTCCAGATATTTATGTGAGATTATTTATTTGAATTTCTCCATTATCAGAAACAAACTGATTTATTCAGTTATTGATTTAGAGACTTGATTTTGTCTAAAATTAGTTTACCTTCATGATGATAAACTAGGATAACAAAATGTGCATCCATATAAGATAACCAAATAGATAACCCACAGCTTAATTATATCTATAATTTAAACAGAACAATTATGGCAAGTGCATTTGTTCTGAAATGCTGCTATAAAAAATTACCACAAAGCTAGTGGCTTAAAACAACACAAAATTATGATGTCACAGTTCTGGAGGTCAAGAGTCCAAAATGAGTCTGCAAGCCTGCATTCTTTCTGGTGCTTCCCTGTATTTTCCAGCTTTTAGAGACTTCTCACATTTCTTAGTTCACGGTCCATTCCTTGTATCACTCAGACTTCTGCTGTGATCATCTCCTCTCTTTCTCTGATGGTGATTCTCCTGCCTGCCTCTTATAATGACCCTTGTGATTATGGGGGCTCACCTGAACCATACGGGATGACCTCCTCATCTCAACATCCTTAACATTATCACATCTGAAAAGTTCTTTTTGCCAAGGCAATATACTCACAGGTGTTTTGGATTAGGACGTGAACAACTTCAGGGGCCATTATTCTTCCTACTACAATAAGCAATACTCAATCCAGTTTTTGTGTGTGTGCCTGAGAAACTGTTACCACATAGCATTTCAGTTATTCTAAGTCACTCTACATCTTTATTATCTAAGGTGCAGAAGATAAAATGAGTGTTTTACTCTACAGAACAGTGGAAACTACATTGGCTTTGGAGTCAGAACATCCTTTTTTCATATCCTGGCTTTTCCGCTCAGCTGTGTAACCATGCACAAATTATTTAACTTCTCTGATCCTCAGTTCTGCCATCTGTAAGATAGAAACAATAATTTTTATCTTATAAACTATGAAGAATAAATGAATTCGTGTATTTAAAATCCCTGCCACTTGGGATGTAGCATGGTCCACAATAAATTGTAGTTACTTTAATTAAAATAACTATCATCAAATTTTAAGCTTCAGCCTCACAGCGTTACCCTAATTGTCTTTATATTTCTTCAATAGCGGCCTTTTCTCTCATTAAATTTCCAGAACTACTGTTATGTTTTTCCTAAGTCAGGAATTTGAATTCAAACCACACTGTATGAGTCGGATCACATACGCAGGCTCTTGCCTCTCATCCCAGCAGGAAGGCAGAGTGTGCACACCATCCTGACAGGCCCACTTGCCATCCAGCCCCTAATTCACATAGACCTTCCCACACTCTCTAGATGTTACGTGTACAAAGTGTATTTATTTTTAGCTCATATAAATAATGCTGAAAAATAATTGCATGTGAACAGTTATGCTAATTAACAATGTTTTAATGTCTATATTCCAAGAAAGGGATTTACTAGATTACAGGCTTAATATTATTAAAAAAGCACTTAATAAGATGTTAACAATTTTTCTATGAAATAACCCCTGAATTATTCTCTACTCTACAGAATATAATATTACAACATGTCATACTACTTTGCCAACATTAAATAAAGCTTTATTATTATAATAGTTATTAATTCACTATAAAAATGTTTTAAATGTAATATTATGCCCTGTGGCTATTTATATTTTCTGTCTAGTAATTATGTCTTTGTCTTTACTTATTTTTCTAGTGGGGTGCTCATGCTTTTTCTCATAGATGTATAGGAGCTCTTTATATAGTGTCATGCATTGACTACACTGAAGTCCCAATTCTTTGCCCCACCCTGTGTCTCTGTTCTTCTGCCATGTAACTTTGCAGTACCTGCCTACTCAGGAAAAGATTTCATACTCACTCCTTGACATGGAGATCAATCATGTGACCTGTGTTGACAAATGGCATGCTCGCTAATGTGATACAGACATTAGAAAAGGTGTCTGCATTTCTACTGGTTTTTATTCCTCTGCCATCGCCATGAGAATTTATCTCTGCTAGGCTGCTGGATGAAAGATGCATAAAGTAAAGCTGAATCATCCCCTGTCATTCCAGCCAAGTCTATCCTGTATTAAGTGACAGCCAGCTGGCTCTCAGACTTGTGAGAGAGCCCAGTCCAGATCAGTAGAGCTGCCTTAGTACCCCTCAGTTGACCACAGACACATGAATGAGTCCAGAGGAGATCAGCTAAACTCTATAGACCTGTGGGCTAAATAAAATGCTGATTGTTTTTTGCCACTGAGATTTTGTGGCTGTTATGTGACATTATCGCAGGAATAGAAGTTATAACTGAAGTTATCTATAAGGTTATTCAGTATATTCACATCCTAACACTTTCTTAGTCTGCACCCAGACTCCATGGGGGACAGAAGCTCCTTCCTTTAGGACCTTTCTGAACCTCATTCTACATACCTCTTCATCTGGCTGTTATTTTTATCCTTTATAATAAACCAGTAAACCCAAGTAAGTGGCTTCTTGAGTTCTGTGAGCCATTCTAGTAAATTGTCAAACCTAAGGAGGGAGTCATGGGAACCTCCAATTTATCCTCAGTTGATCAGAAATATAAGTGATCTGATGCTTGCAACTAGCATCTAAAGTGAGGGCAGTCCTCTGGGGCCGAGCCCTTAAAACTATGGGGTCTGATGCTAGTTCTGAGTAGTTAGTGTCAGAATTTAATTGAATTATAGAATATCTAGTTGGTACTGGAAAGTTGGAGAAGTGATGTTGGAAAAGACATCACATATTTGGTGTCAGGAGGAAAAAAAACCTCTCTACCAATACTTAGAAATCTTTGACTATACCTACAATACAGCAACAACTAAAAGTGACACTAACAAACGATATATATGTAAACTTCCTACTCATATTTTGATGGCTTTTTGCATTCTCTCAACAAAACAAGTATCTTGGCGATACAGCTCCAAGCTGGGTAGACGTCACCACAGAGATAAGGAGGCTCTAAATAGACACAAAAGAAGTCAACCTCTCTCCCTTTTGCAGGCTCACATTTGATGCAAAAATGAAGTTTCCATCTAGAGCCTCTGCTCTCAGCTCAGTTTAGTTACCTAATTCATGACACTATTTGATAATTTAGATAAATATAAAAGAGACTTTCATATTCCTACTTTTGAAAAGAGGTTTGAGGTTTTTTTCCTTTCCAAACACACTTATGTAATGGCAAAAGGGAGAAATTCCAACTATTCTAGTTGGACAAAGAAATCTTGCAGATAATTAAAAAGACAAATACAGACATTATACATTTTGTTGATTTAAGCCTCTGAAATTTTTAGTTACTTACTAACCAAAGCATAACCTGGCATTACTCTGACTATACCCAAGTCTTTATTATTTAGTTTACAATATTCAAAATACCCAAGCATTTTTGCAAATATATTTTCCAATATCTTTATGTTGGAAAATATCTTTGCAATGTTAAAAACAATGTTGTAAACATTGTTTTCTTTTTTTCTCTCTGGAGAGGGTTTTTCTACCTCACAATAACTATGCTGAGAGATTATAATTTTTATGACTCTTCTCCATGACAAATGATAAATTTTCTAAAAATAATTTATACCTCACTCTTTATAAACTGTTTCTTTGCTAATACAAGTTAACAAGGATTGAGAAAGTCTGCTTCAGATTTAATTCAGATTACCCCAGTCGTAAGGATTCTGGTCCCTCAGAGACATGGATCAATGACAAAGAGAAGCAAACATAAAATAAGGACAGAGGTAATGAGTCAAATTGAGCTGTAGGGTTAGTCCTCATTGAAACAAATTATAGTGCCAGTGGTAAATCCAGGATTGATATGGGCCATGGTTAGTTTGTAGGGTAATCTTATTTGCTAGGGTGGTTTAATAGAAAACATTTCTAAGCATGGGTGAAGCTTTAAACCAAACACATAGTTCTGTGGTTTCAGGCTGTCAGCCAGGTTTGTGAGGTTGTCAGCCAGCAGATAAAAAGCTAGAGAAACAAGGGCCAATCCTTGGAGAGGAGAAGCAAGGGAAAGCCAGTGTCCAAGCATAACAAAATAACAGAAAAAATAAGTGACCATAAGATATGGAGTGAATTCAGTCCTCCCAGTCACTCCCTCTAATCCATTTTCTAGTCTTTCTCCAGTCAGGTCTCCATAGTGATCTTTCAAATTACAAAATTTATCATGTTGCTCACCTACTTAGAATCAACATTCTTTCATCTATCTTTATCCACTTTGTTTACTTGTTTTTTATTTTATTCCTTTTTTTTTTTTTTTTTTGGAGTCCTTTAAAGCAGATCCCAGACATTACCACATTTTGCATAAAAAGGTTTCAGTATACATTTCTTACTGGTAATGACATTTAATTTTTGCTGAATAATCATCGACTTTCTGTCTTTCTTTTCTTCAACTAAGACCCGCCCAGTTTGTTTTTGTTTTGAGCATTCCAATATGCCAGTTGGAAAAAAGGTGGAATAGAGTCTTACACAGATATAGTATATATAAAATGTCTAATATGGTGCCTGTCATATACCTGTTGCTCAATAATTATTTATAAATTGAAATGAATTTATAATTTTAAAAAAATAACTAAATACTTCTGATAGATCATATCAGAATCCAGCTCTTTATTCTATCAGCCTTAAGTTGGGCTTCAACCTTTTGCACAGTGTTCTTTCCTAGTGACACTTTGTACTTAACATCACTAGATATATAGGACAAATTAAAATAGAATGTAGTTCTTTAAAATTATTTTTAAACTTGAATATGTAGAAGTTCTCAGCCCTTCTCAATGTTAGTAAATGGGATATTGATGAAGTAGATAGAGCTTTAATTGGATATTTAGGTTTGAATGAGGATCACTCATCCTTTATTTGGAAGCAATCATTCTAAAACCTGAGTGTACTTATTAAGGGAAAACAAAAGATGAAAATTGTAACAAATTAAATAGAACATCACCAATTTAGCTGTATCCTAAATTGACTTTCTCTAAGCTCACATTCAACAAATCCTTGAGCAAAGTCCTGGGATTGTTCCTTACACTAGAGAAGGCAGGCAAATACTAGACACATTCATTAAATGTAGCATAAACTAGGTCCAGCTGCTCTATTAAAAAGAAATATTTCCATCAGTTTTTTAATTCAAGAAAGACAGTAATTCTTAAAGACTACAAATAAGTTCAAAATAAATAAAGCATGTGGTAAAAAGGCTTTTAGATATCATAATTATTTAGTTCTAAGGTAGATTTCTAATGTTAATGCATTCATTTCTATTAATTCTATAGATGTAGACACACAGTGATATATTCAGAACAGAGTCTATCCAAATTTTTGAAAGAAAATTAATCATTCCCTCTAAATGATGGACTCATTCATTGATTTACTGGGAAATCAGTTAAAAATATATCTTAGTTTATTTCTTGGAAAATTGTAGTTCTAAACTATTCTCCATGAAGAGCTGATGGGATTTAGGCAAAATTATTCTACAAATGACCATGGTTAAAAAAAATTGGTTTTGTAGTCTGGAACCAATGAATGAACAACTTGTACAGGTTTTCAAATGCCATCTTTTAGCTGATATTGTCACAGAACCTATACCAAAATTTCAAACCTATATCAACATCAAGATGACTTGGTTAAAAAAAAATGGTTCTTGTAGTATATAAAGCATAATGGCATTTGGTTAAAAGAAAAAAAAAACAATGGATTTTTTTTCACTCGCCCATTCCCTGTCTTTCAACTTGTTTCTTAATTTTAATGAGCTATATATGCATTGCCTGTTAGCAGAACCACACCAGGGAATTGAACTCAGCAAACTAGTCACAGAGTTTTCAGAAAAGCTAAAAATAGGGAGAGATGAGAAGCCCAGAGATAGATCATCTGCAGGAAGCTACTGTTTGTATCCTTAAAACTGGAGGTACATAGGGAGGAGGAAATGATGATATCAGAGTCCAAAAGCCAGGATCACCAGGAGGAAGCTGTAACCCCAAAGAAGGGGCTTCCCAATGAACGACCAGATAAGCCACGCAGAAGAGGCCACCAGGGGACAGCTGGAGGTCCCTCTGGAGGAGGGACCATAGGCAGGAGTTAGACTCATAGTATGGGCTTCCAGGTAGGACTGAGACCATAAAGGAAGGAACAGGTGGCAAGAATGAGCTGTCTAAAAAGAAAAAGAATCACAGAGGAAGAATAATCTTCACTGCTAAAGATTCCACACAAAGCAGACAGAAGGGCAGAGAAAGAGCCCAGCTGTCGTTACCTAAGTCCTGTATCCTGCCACTTAGGCTGATAGAACCTAAATGAAAGCCAGGGAACCTTAGAGACACAGTCTTCATATATCCCCTTCCTGCTAGATAGAAGAACCAGGTGGGGGAAAGGACGGACACCGAAAAGTAATTTAAGCAATGGGCTAGAACAATAACCCAAAGAAGATAAGATTAGGTGTTAACTTTTATAAAATTTTCCAGTCTTAAGGGATTTTGATTTTCTCTATCATTTATTTCCCGTCACCAATTGGAAGTGATTCATGATATGCTGATTATTTACTGATCTTAGTGTTGGATATCAATTTATAACAGTTCTAGAAGTATTTAGGCTCCATTAATAAAAATTCACCTAGGTCATTTTCATGAACTGGGGCAATGGACATTCCAGCCTGGCATCTCGGGTAACCTCCTTATTTTGAAACACAGACCTTAAAAATATCCACTTTTCAGTTCTAATTATGCATAAGACCATTATCACCAAAATTAATAACTACATTCACATTTTCTCTAACAAGGCTTATAACAATTGTGGGAAAACAGGAGACTGAGTTTCTGCCTCTTTTAAAGAGAAAAATTATCAGAGATTTAACTACATTGAAGTCAAACAACTTATAGCAAGTAGTAAGGGTGGAAATAAAATTCAAGACTTGTAAAGTGAAATGTTTTGGTCTTTTTTCAGTACCACTAGGTTTCCAATACATAATTAACTCCAGTTATATGAAATCTGGTTAACTGTAAGATCCAGAATTTGTTTTGCAAAAATAATTAAATAAGTGACAATGATTGGGTGAGTGACTTCAATAACACTATGAAGAGGCATGTATTATAATAAACAATTTTGGCAATTCAGAAACCACTGTGTTATTTCTTTTTGTTTTCTTTTTAGCTCTAGGCTCTCTTGAATTGGCTTATGTGCTCTTCTAGGCATTATCAATTTAATTTTGCATTTGGGGGGCTATTCTTCCTCCAACCCACCTCCCAACTCCCACAAATTGTGGATGCTTTGAGAGCAGGAACCCTTCTTCACTTTTTATTGATACATGATAATTGTACATAATCATTAGATACAAGTGAATGTGATATTTTGATCCATACATACAATGTGCAATGATGGTATTTAAGATATCTGTTACCACAAACATTTGTCATTTTTTCTGTTGGGAACATTTCAAATTTTCTCTTCCAGCAATTTTGAAATATAAAATAAATTATTGTTAACTATAGTCAACCTACTGTGCTATGGAACAGTAGAACTCATTCCTTCTATCTAACTGCATGTTTGTACCCATTAATCAGCCTCCCTTCATTCTCCCCTACTCAACACTTCCCAGCCTTTGGTAAACATCATTGTGCTCTCTACCTTGAGGAGATCCACTTTCTTAGCTCCTACATATGACTGAGACCATGTGATATTTGTTTTTCTGTTCCTGGCTTATTTACTTAACATAATGACTTCCAGTTCCATCCATGTTGCTGCAAATGACAGAATACCATTATCTTTTATGAATAAATAGTATTCCATTGTGATATATACGTCTTATTTATCCATTCATTTGCTTATGGACACGTTGATTTCCTATCTTATCTACTGTGAATAGTGCAGCAATAAACACTGGAGTCAGATATCCTTTTGATAGATTGATTACCATCACCTTGTGGTTTTGATTTGCATTTCTCTGATGACTAATGATGTTGAGCTTTTTTTAATATGGTCATTTGTATGTCTTCTTTGAAAAATGTCTATTCACATATTTTGCCCATTCTTAAATAGGTATATTTATTTTTTTGCTAGTGAGTTGAGCTTCTTATATATTCTTGGTATTAATCCCTTGTGAGATGGACAGTTTGCAAATATTTTCTCCAATCTGTGAGTTGTTTATTCTCTTTGTTGTTTCCTTTATAGTGCGGAAGAATTTTAGCTTGATATAATCCCAATTGTCTTTTTGCCTTGGTTGCCTAATATTTTAAGGTCATACACAAGAAATCTTTACCTAGACAAATGTTCTAGAGCATTTTCCAATATTTTCTTCTAATAGTTTCATAATTTCAGGTTTTAGAAGCAAGTAGTTAATCCATTTTGATTTGATTTTTGTGTATGGTGAGATATAGCAGTCTAGTTTCATTCTTTCATATATGATTATCTGGTTGTCCTAGCACTGTTTATTGAGAAGACTGCTCTTTCCTCATTGTAAATTCTTAGAAGCTTTGTGGAAGATGAGTTGTTTGTAAATGTGTGAATTTATATCTGGTTTTCTATTCCATTGGTCCATTTTTTTTATGCCACTAACATGCTGTTTTTGTTACTATAGCTCTGTAATAAATTTTGAAGTCAGGTATTGTGATGCTTCTAGCTTTGGTATTTTTGCTCAGTACTTTTTCTTTTGGGGGGGCTATTCAGGGTCTTTTGTGGTCCCATCTATGTTTTCAGATTATTTCTTATACTTCTACAAAGAGTTTCTTGGTATTTTTATAGGGATTGTCTTGAATCTATAGATCACTTTGAACAGAATTGACATTTTAATAATATTAGTTCTTCTAATAAATGAGCATGGAATATCTTTCCATTTTTTGTGTCCCCTTCAATTTCTATCATCAGAGTTTTTGTTTCCCTTGTAGAAATCTTTAGCTTCTTTGGTAGAAATTAATCCTAGGCCTTTCATGTTTTTTGTAACTACTATAAATGGGATTGTTTTCTTGATTTCTCTTTCAAGTTGTTTGGTGTATAGAAATGCTACTGATTTTTGTGCTTTGATTTTGTGTACTGCAACTTTATTGAATTTGTCAATTCTAACACTTTTTTGGTGGAATCCTTAAGTTTTTCTAAATACAAGATCACGTTGTCTGCAAACAAGGCTAATTTGACTTTTTCCTTTCCAACTTGAATGCCCTTTATCTCTTTCTCTTGTGCTCTGGCCAAGACTTTCAGTATTATGTTGAATAATAGCAGTGAAAGTGGGCACCGTGGTCTTGATTCAGTCTTTAGAAGAAAGGCCTTTGATTTTTCCCTGTTCAATATGATGTTAGCCATGGGTTTGTCATAGAAGGCCTTTATTATTTTTAGGTATGCATCTTCTATACCCATTTGATCAAGGTTTTTATCATGAAAGAATATTGAATTTTATCAAATTTTTTTGGCATCTATTGAAAAATGGTCATATGATTTTTGTCCTTCACTCTGTTGATCTGATGTATCACATTTATTGATTTGTGCATGCTGAACCATCCTTGCATCCCTGGGATGAATCCCACTTGATCATAATGAGTGGTATTTTTAATGTATTGTTGAATTCAGTTTGCTAGTATTTTGTTGAGGATTTTTGCATATATGTTCATTAGTAACAATGACCTGTAACATTCTTTTTTTCTTGTCTGGTTTTGGTATCAGGTAATTCTGGTCTCACAGAATGAGTTAGGAAATATTCCTTCCTCTTCAATTTTTTTAAAGAGTTTGAGGAGGATTGTATCAATTCTTTTTAAAGTGTTTGGTAGAATTTAGCAGTAAATCCATCAGGACCTGGGCTTTCTTTTGATGGGAGACTTTTAATTACAGCTTTGATATCATTACTTCTTACGGGTTTATTGATGTTTTCTGTTTCTTTATGGTTCAGTCTTGGTAGGTTGTGTGTTTCCAAGAATTTATCCATTTCTTCTAGGTTTTCCAATTTGTTGGTGCATAGTTTTTGATAACAGTCTCTAATGGTTCTTTGTATTTCTAAGGTTGTTATGTTCTTCTTTTTCATTTCTGATTTTATGTATTTGTGTGTTCTCTCTTTTTTTCTTAATCTAGCTCGTTTGTTTTGTTATCTTTTTAAAAAATCAACTTTTTGTTTCATTTATCTTCTGTATTTTCTTGTTTCAATTTCATTTAGTTCTGCTCTGATCTTTATTATTTCTATTCTTCTACTAATTTGGAGTTTGATTTGTTCTTGCTTTTCTAGTTACTTGAAGTGCATGAATACATTGCTAATTTGAAGTATTTCTCCTTTTCTAACATAGTCATTTATTGCTATAAACTTCCTTTTTAGTACTGCTTGTGTCATATCACATAAATTTTGCTATGTTATATTTCTATTTTCATTTGTCTCAATAAATTTTTTAATTTCCTTTTTAATTTCTTCATTGACCTATTGGTTGTCCAGGAGCATGTTGCTTAATTTCTGTGTGTTTCTGTATTTTCCAAGGTTCTTCGTGGAACCATATTAATTTCTAGTTTTATTCATTTGTCCCAGGGTCAGCTTCCCTGGGGCACTCCATCTCTCAATCCCCAAGGTGTAGGGCAGTGTGTGACCTATAGTGCTGGGAACCTAGCTGCACAAGCATGGGGACCCAGGGCTCCAGGCATGTGGAGATGCAGGGGCCATTGGGCCCCAGGGAAGAATGTAGTCTGGTAGAAACTGGGCCCTCAAAATGGTGTCATGATATAGTTGCTTGGGTCTGAATGGGTATGTGGCACCCACTGTGAACTCCTTCTCTGAACAATATCATCACATGTACTGCAGGCAGCTCCTGTGAGGTTTTCACTGTGAGCCTGTGAGGACCAAGAGGCTTTCCTATGGCTAGAATTACAGTTATCCATGGTGGGAATGTGGACCACTGAGCTTATCTTTTCCCTGCAATGGGGAGGTCCTCCTGGCTCTGAGCCTCTGCTGGCAGGGATGGATGCTTTCTTCTCTCCTTTCAAGCCCTAAAGGTTCCCCATCACTTCCCTGCCAAATTCCAATGCTCTGTCCTAGAAGCTCTATATTACATGTTGTCATCTACTCACTGTCTTGGTCCTTCTTTATGCCTTCATTTGTTTTTGCATTTTCTGCATGCTGGGAAAGGTGCCTCGTTCCTGGATCCTACATTGGTACTCCTGTTTCTTCACAGATAATTTTAACAAATGCACTGATACACTAAATATGAGAATTCAATCTGAGAAACAATTGATTATTTTAAAAAAATCTCTTTAGGAAAAAAAGAAGTGTAGTTTCCTTCTATTTAGCAGAGTTAAATAAATTCTATAGCACTTATTAGCCTTTACTGGTTCCAACTTTTCTTAGATTACTACATCAATATCTTCAGTTTTGCAGGGCATAGAATTTGTGAAATGCCCTTTGTGATCAGATATCTTTAGAGTATTTACCTAGATGACTGCCAAAAAGAGAAACTAAGTGATATTATTTTTGCTTCTCCAAAGTTAATGTGATCTTCTATTTTATCTTGCAGAAAATTACATTCTTTTATTCATGTGATAATTCAGTTTACCCCTGGTAAATTATGTGACAAGTCAAAATGGCAAGATTGTATTTAAATGTAACTGTTATTTTTTGAGCATTTTTTTTCTCTCTCTGGCATTAGAATAAGGGTATCATTACCTGAATCAGATAGCTTCATTTTCATAAAGCTTTTATATATTTTAACTAAAATAGTTATAGAGATAGACTGAAACAAATGTATATACTGATACACATATATATGTATTTGTATGCATGTGAACAGATTTATGTTTACCACTGACTGTAGAAAAAGAAGAGTAAAGAATAAGGAAGATAATAGATGCAGGAGAAATAGACATACCATAGTAATACAAACAGAAATGGGAAAACAGAATATTTGTTAATAGATGTGCTCCTGTATTTCTGTGTGTGTGTGTGTATATATATATATATATATACACACACCATAGTGTCTGTACTTTTGATCTATGATTTTTCATGTTAGATTCACCTTTTATTGGCTCTAAGATTGCAGGAGTGGGATGGGTGTGTGTGTGCGTGTGTGTGTATACACAAGCTTACAAGAAACACTTTCGCCTTAGCGCTGTCACAGCAACACTTCAAAATAGGCAATTTATTACAAAGAATGGGAAGTTTTTACCTAAGACTTTTTGACCCAGAGCATAAGGGGAAAAAAATATAAAAAATTCAAAGACAACTACACTGAGGACCAAATTATCAAGGCTTGTGGCAAAAATACAGAAACCTGGCTCACCAGATATCTATAATTGCCTACTCAAACTGAAACCACCATGTACTAGACCAGAAAAAAAGAGTGACTACATCTTTCTTCGCTTAACCTTTTGGCCTCAATTTCCTTCTCCTTTTGGCTTCCTTTTGATGTGTGAAGAATGCTCATTTATTTGTTTTCACTGTGGTTTCACAAGAAATGGTGGATGCACAGAAGTAGCTAGACAGCAAAACACGGAACACTGCTGATGAACAAAGGAGTCTGCCTCCCACTAGTAGTGGAGGGAGGGAGCCAGTGGTTTGAGGATGAGGAGTTGAAAACCAGTTAAGGCATTACAATGATATACAGCTTCAGGTTTCTTAATGTAATATGAAAATATGGGTCTTTATGCTCAAATTAAGGACCAATAACAACAATTATATAAATCTATGTTCTTGGTTTTTTCTTTTCCCTTCTGGTTTATAATTTGTTTAATCTTTATTTTTTTATTTTCCTTCATTGTTAAACTATGCACATACCTTTTAATGTAAATGAGGTCAATTCATTTTGAAAGTAGTTCAGGCAATGCTTATGAATAAGCTAACATAATTTAATATTATTATTCCCCTCCAACCCTACCAAATTTATTTTTGAACCAAAGATCCTCATGGGTAAGTTTTTTTCTTCCATTGATCTATTAGGTTGTTTTTCCCTCTCTGGTTTCTTTAATAACTACATTTAGAAAAATGAAAGTAAGTAATTATTTCTTATTCACCGAATATGGGTCATATACAAGCATTCACATATATTATTTCTAATCCTCACCACAGTTCTGTGAGAGGCAATTACCAGCTCTGTTTAGTTTTATAACAAAAATATGTATGAGGAAAATGAGGAAGAAATGGTAGGTATTGGGATCTGTAATACTACATGTGAGGAAACTGAGGCTATAATAAATTCTGGACATGTTCATCCAAATTTCCCAAAGGAAAGAAAGTACAAATTTCCTACCTCAATTCAATGAAGAATCACTCTTCAGAGACATTCTGACCCAAGAATTTCCCTGCTAGGATATATGTGTAAAATTCTGCTAAGAAATGTGCAAATCTGCTTATAGCAGCCTCACACACAACCAAAAAAATCAAGAATTAACCTAAAATGTCCATCAGCCAATAAAATTATGGTTGAATAAATTATGGTTTATCTATATAGAATATTATGAAAAAAATTAAATAGATGCATTTTTATACATTGGTGTGGAGAATCTCTAAAGTATACCGTGTTAAGCTGAAAAACGCAAAGAATAGAACAGTACACAGAGCATAAGCTCTTTGATGTGATAACACTTCATATAATACAGATCATAAAATGGAATAGTAATATTAAGGTTATTTTGATATATTTTCTTAACATCTATGATTATATGTAACATCTATTACATATATAATATCTGGCAATATATAATATTTAAATACACACACAGAATTCCAAAAATATTAATTAAAAGCCTGTAATAATAATTTTGAAGAGATAGAAGTCTGGAAAACATAGAGAAGTTTATTTTTATTTTGTAACTTGCTGTGTGATTTTTGAGACAGAGAGACTGGTTGGTTTCCTATTTTGGTGTGGTCCACACGAGGGGAGCAGAGGTCTCTTGCTCAAGCTGAGGACTTCTGAATTTCTAGCCAATTAGAATCAAGAGACCAAAAATCTGTTAACCACAAGTTCCTGCTTTAGAGGGCTAGGAACTTTCCTGGAGTCCCTACATGTGCAGTTAGGCTTAACTTTCAATTTATAGTAACATTTTCTTCATTTTAATAGTAAAAATCACACCCAGAGGTGGAGATTTAAAATGCTAATGCTAACACAATGCATGAAGTATATAAAGCTACTGTGCAGGCACAAGAAAAAACCCTCCTATACATGCTTTGACATAACCAATTCCCACACAATTCTTGAGGAGCAGCCCAAACTTTTCTTTTCCTTGTGTACAAGGTAAACAAAATGTTTTTCTTCATTGCTATGTCTGGCGATCTCTCTTGATTTCTAGCCTGACAGATTACAAGAACTCAGGAGCATCAGTAACAATTTCATTTTTTTTATACGGGGTCTCCCTCTGTTGCCTCGATAGAGTGGAATGGCGGCATCACAGCTCACTGGAATCTCAAACTCCCAGACTCAAGTGATCCTCCTGCCTCAGCCTCCCTAGTAAGTAGGACTGCAGGCACCTGCCACTACACCGGCTAATTTATTTTTATTTTTATTTGTGTAGAGATGGGGTCTCACTATGTTGCTCGGGCTAGTCTGGAACTCCTGGTCTCAAGCAAGCCTCCCGCCTCGATCTCCCAAAGTGCTAGGTTTACAGGCATGAGCCACCATGACCAGCCAGATCTGATATTTTTTGTTGTTATTATATTGCTATATTATGTTCATAATAAAGGAAATTAAGTTTTTCAGGGGATGGGATTATAGATTATTATTCAATTAATCATATTTCTTCATATTAAATGTGCACAAAATAAATGTTCTTTTAAATTAAAGGCAACAACAATATTCATGACCATAAAGCCTAAAACTTCTTTAAGAACTCTAAGGAAAAAAAAAAATTCATTAAACACACACACTGAGGTTGGGAGCAAACAGGACAAAAACCAGACACACAAGAGAACCTTATAAATAGAAAACAATAACAAAAATGCCAGGAATCACTTAAACAAATATCTACTACTCAAAATGAATATGGACTTACCGAGTGTCCCTGTTGAGAGACCGGCTTTCAAAGTTTGTTAACAACCCGAACATTTGGTCGTTTACGAGAGACACATATACACAAACTAGATAATAAGCAAGTGTCTCGCGGGCCTTAGGAAGAGGGTTAAAGGCGAAAGGGAGGCCGCACATGGCTTCTGCGGACCCCAGTGTGCCGAGGGGGCGTCAGCCGTAGGCCTCGGACGCCACCAGCCTTCACAGCCCACCGCGCCTGCGCGCTAAGGGCAGCTCCTCACGCGGCGGCGGCGCAGCGCCGCGTACAACGGCGGGGGCGGGTACGCGGAGCCGCGTCCCTTCCCGGCAGCCCACGGGCGTGAAGGCACGAACTCTCAGGCTCCGGTCAGCTCCCGCGAAGATCCACACTGAGCAGGCGCCCCACTTGCGGGAACCCCGGGCTTCCCCCATCAGAGCGGTGTCAGAGAGTCAGAAGAGGCCCACTGCAGAGCCAGGAGTTTTGGGAGAAGTCCTGTTTTTTTTTTTTTTTTTTTTTTTAGACAGAGCCTCACTCTTGTCGCCCGGGCTGGAGTGCAGTGACGTCATCACAGCTCGCTGCAACCTCAAACTCCTGGGCTCAAGGGATCCTCCCGCCTCAGCCTCCTGAGCAGCTGGACTGCAGGCCGCGCCACAACGGCAGGCTAATTTTTCTATTTTTAGTAGAGACAGGTCTCGCTGTTGCTCAGGCTGGTCTGAACTCCTGAGCTCAAGCGATTCTCCAAGCTCGGCCTCCCAGAGAGAAGTTCTCTCTTTAACACAATTCAAACTCGTAGGAATGCAGTGGAGTTCTATATAAAACAACAAAAAACCTTTGTTTTGAATCATATCAATGACTATTCTATTTAGGAAGGATTTCTTGATTCTGTTTTCTGTATTCTCACTGAAATCCCTGTCAGCCTCTCAATAATTTTACAAATAATTAGTATGGTCGTTGTTGTTGAACAGATATATATCTGTGTGTGTGTGTGTGTGTGTGTGTGTATTTTCTCTGCCCATGTTAGGTATGTCACCAAGTTATATTTTCATCTACATTATTTACGTCATAAAATGCTGGGACAATACAGAGAAGATACCATTTTTACAACTATTTCAGTGGTATCACTTAGAGCTGAAGGACTCTAACAGAAAGGGTCTACAAGTGCCGTAATCAAAGAATAAAAAAGACCTATCACAAAACGTGTTAATGTGACATTCCAGAAAACCAGGGATTAAAATAAAATATTTACAACAGTCAAAACAAAAAACATTTCTGCAAAGTCTGGAGTTGGTCTGTTTAAATGTTTTTTAAGTGAGACCCCAGAAGCACAGGAAACAAAGGCAACGATAGGCAAATGGGATTATATCAAGCTTAAAAGCTTCTGCACAGCAAAGGAAACAAGGAACAAAGTGAAAAAGAGACAAAGCACAGAATGGAGAAAAAAATTGCAAACTATCAACTGGCAAGGGATTAATTAACCAGATTATATAAGGAACTCAAATAACTCAGTAACATAAAAAATAAATAAATAATCCAATTTTAAAAATGGGGAAATATCTGAATAGATATTTATCAAGAGAAGACATGCAAATGACCAACAAGTACATGAAAAAAAGCCCTCAACATCATCAATCATCAAAGAAATACAAATCAGAACGACAATGAAGTATTATCATCACGAAGACAGAAAATAACATGCTGGCAAAGATAGGGAGAAAGGGGGACCTTCGTACACTGTTGATGGGAATGTAAGTTAGTACAGCCACTATGGAAAACAGTTTGGCAGTGCCACAAAAGTTTGTAAATAGAACTGCCACATGACATAGCAATCCCACTACTGGGTATATGTCCCAAAGAAAGGAAATTAATATGTTGCAGAGATATCTGCACTCTCATGTTTATTGCAGCACTGTTCACAATAGCCAAAATATGAAATCTACCTAAGTGCCCATCAATAGATGAATGGGTTTTTAAAAAGTGGTATATATAAACAATGGAATATTATTCAGCTGTAAAAAATGAAATCCTCTCACTTGCAGCAATATGGATGGAACTGAGATCATTATTTTAAGTGAAATAAGCCCAGCACAGAACAACAAATATCGCATGTTCTCATTAATATGTGGGAGCTAAGAAAGTGGATCTCATGAAGATAATGAGTAGATTGGAGGTTACCAGAGTCTGGGAAGGGTAGGTGGAAGGGGGAAATGAAGAGAGGTTAATTAACGGGTACAGAAATGCAGTTAGAAAGAAGAAAGAAGAGCTAGTGTTTGACAAATCAGTAGAGTGATGATAGTAAACAACAACCTATTATATAGTACAAAATAGCTAGTAGAGAATAATTTGAATGTTCCCAGAGTAAAGAAAAGATAAATATTTAAGGTGATAAATATTCTAATAATAAACTTGATTTGATTATTATACATTGTATGAATGTATCAAAATATTATGTGTATTCCTAAGATAGGTACATCCATTGTATATCAATAAAAAAGAAAAAAAGAAAAAGAAAGTTAAATAAATGAGGTTTGAGTAATGAGCTCTAATTTTCTGTTTGTCAAAGATTTCATAGACCACGAAGATCTGGTAATGTTATAGTTGCAGAAAAAGGGGCCCAATCATGAAATGCAGATGAGAGAGGAATTTGGCACAACTATAATGGAAAATTATTAGAAATATCTATCAAAAGCTTTATTGAACGAAGCCTTTACTCCAGAAAAAGTATCAATGTGCATATTTCTCAACGTCCTCATGGTACTGTTTATTAAAAGTAGATTTTATCAACGCTTTATTGTGGAATTTAATGGAAATGTATATGAACATTAAAATGGGACAGTAGAATATTTAATGATATTCAAAATTTTCAGAATATATTTTTAATAGAATAAAGCAGCAAAGTGCTTAAAATAGTACATATTGTAAATTTTTATTTTGGAGAAAAATACATATTTAAATGCATAAAAGTCCTAGATGCATATATCACCAAATGCTAGCAATTATTATTATAGTTAATGAGTTAAAGATAACAGTTATTTTAGACTATATTTTGATATTTTCTAAATGTTCTATAAGGCACTCATTGTTTTTATAGTCAGTCAACAATAGTTAAAAATAAAAACACTGGGAAACAAAATAGAATTTTTAACTTTTTATTTCTGGACTTGTACTTTTATTTTAGTCTTCAGATTTTTATATCTTTCCCAAAATTTGCACAGAAAACTTATGTTTCCAAAACCACATAGGATTAACATTTCACACATTGTCATTACGCATCTTGGTGACTTTATTAACAATTTTTAGCGTTCTTTGTCTGAATAATTTAAATAATGCAGATTATATTTTTCTGTTATGTTTTTATTGTCATTCACTGCTTAATTTATTCCAACTGATCTCTGATCTCATATGCCTTCAGGACATCATTTTTGTGCCTTTTTGCTCAGAGAAAGAAGGATGAAGCAGGTCTGTGGGCTTTATAAATATAATTTAAATAATATAATTCTATACCTCCACCCCTCCCCCTACACTTATGGCTATGATTCTGTTAGGTTGAAAGGTTTTCTAAAATACCTTTCATAAAATTAAATACCCCATTGACCATTCAAACAATTCAGAGTAGCTATTTAGTATCTTTCTCTTCTCTACATTCTAGCCATATAATTATTATTCTGTAACACTGAGTTTATATTCTCTCAACAAGATTCATGCTACAACCCAATGTCTTGGGAGTCATTAAAGCCTTTTGAAAAATTCAAGACTCTCCTTCTGGCATTTTGTAATTATAATACACAGGTGACACATGCTCACAATTCTTCCTCTATCAAGAGCTTCTAGTCTGACTCCACTGCAGAGAACAAACAACAAACGTAAGAAATATTTTGATTCAAGTTAGTCTCACACTGTCTTGTTTTTTTAACTTTTTGTTATTGATAATAGCAAACAGACTGTATTTACCAGTGGTTAATACCCTATAACATATAAATGTTTGAATGGGAAAAATAGGAATAGGCTAATCTTTAGAGGACTTTCATAGGAAAGAATGTTTGTTGCTGTAGAGCTGCAAAAGATTCCCAGAGGTTTACTTTCCATCTCTCCTTTTTTTAAAAAAAAAAAAATTTAAGCCATCCATATCTATGTTAAGATTCCCTTTAAAGTCAAAGCAAGAATTATTAAATGAAACGTTAAAAGGAGGCTCTTTATTTCCTTAATTTTATGTTATAAATCAGGCAGCTAAATATGAGGCTTCATTTAATTCCCAAATCAGTATGGGCAAACCTGGGAGATATTGCAAGTTTGGTTCCATACCACTGCAATGAAACGAATATCACAATAAGGCAAATACTACAATAAAACTAATCACATGAAAATTTTTGGTTTCCCAGTGCATATAAAAGTTATGTTTACACTATATTGTAGTCTATTAAGAGTGAAATAGCATTACATCTATAAAAACAATGTACAAACCTTAACTAAAAATACTTTATTGCTAAAAAAAAATTAATGACTATCTGAACCTTCAGTGAGTCCTAATCTTTTTACTGGTGAAGGGTCATGCCTTTATATTGATGGCTGCTCACTGATCAGGGTGGTGATTGCTGAAGATTTGGATAGCAGTGGCAATTTCTTAAGATGACAGTGATGTTTGCCACATTAATTGATTCTTTCTTTCATAAAAGATGTCTCTGTAGCATGCCACGCTGTTTGATAGCATTTTACCCACAGTGGAACTTCTTTTAAAATTGGAGTCAGTCCTTTCAAACCCTATTACTGCTCTATCAACTAAATTTATGGAATATTCTAAAACCCTTGGTTGTCATTTCAACAATATTCATAGCATCTTCACCAGGAGTAGATTCCATCTCAACAAACCACTTTCTTCACTTATTTATAGAAATAAACCCTTCATGCCTTAGAATAGCAATGAGATTGCGGCAATTCAGCCTCATCTTTAGGCTCCACTTCTAATTCTAGTTCTCTTACTGTTTTACCACATTTGCAGTTATATTCTCCAATGAAATTTTAAAACCCTCAAATTCATCTATGAGAGTTGGAATCAGCTTCTTCCAAACTCCTGTTACTGTTGATATTTTGACCTCCTCCCATGAATCATGAGTGTTCTTAATGGCATCTAGAATGATGAATCCTTTCCAGGAGGTTGTCGGTTTACTTTGCCCAGATCCAACAGAAGAATCACTATCTATGACAGCTATACCCTTACAAAATATATTTCTTAAATAAGAAGTCTTGAAAGTAAAATCTCTCCTTAATACCAAGGCTGCAGAATAGATGTCATGTTAGCAGGCACAGAATAAGCATTAATCTCCGGATACATCTCCATGGGAGCTCTTCAGAGACCAGGTGCATTGTCAATGAGCAGTAATGCTTTGAAAGGACTCTTTCTTTTCTGAGTAGCAGGTCTCAATAGTGGGCTTAAAATGTTCAGTAAATTATTCCATAATAGATGTCTGTCATCCAGGCTTTGTTGTTCCCTTTATAGAGTATAGGCAGAGTAGACTTAGCATAATTATTAAGAGCCCTAGGGTTTTCAGAAAACCCTAGGAGCATGGGATTCAACTTAAAGCCACCAGCTGCAATGCCTCTAACAAGAGAGCCTGGCCGTGCTTTGTAGCTTTGAAATAAGGCATTGACTTCTCCTCTATAGCTATGAAAGTCCTAGATGGCAACTTCTTTCAATAGAAAGCTGTTTGTTTCATCTCCACTGGAAATCTCTTGTTTAGTGTAGCTACCTTCATCAATGATTTTAGCTAGATCTTCTGAATAACTTGCTGTGGCTTCTACATCAGTGTTTGTTGCTACACTTGACACTTTTGTGTCATGGAGAAAGTTTCTTTCCTTAAGCCTTGTGAACCAACCTCTGCTAGCTTCACACTTTTCTTCTGAATCTTCCTCACCTCTCTCAGCTTTCATAGAATTGAAGAAAGTCAGGGCCTTGTTCTGGATTAAGTTTTGGCTTACGGGAATGTTGTGGCTAGGATGTTAACAGTCAGACATAAAGCGCAGAAACGCAACATACGGTTTCCCAGTTGGGCTTCTGTCCCCTTGCACCTCTGGCATTGGCCTTAGAAGAACATTATTGGGCTATGGGGAGGATGATAGACATATGGTACAGGAATGCTCTAGATAAATTGAGCCAAGTCCAGCCTAGATAAGCCAATTCCATCTACCAGAGACACATGAGTTAAATAAATGCTTACTGTTGTATACTGTGAGATTTTGAAGTTCTTTGATATTTAGCAATAACTAATTTAACTACCTTCTCTGAACTCTTTCTTTACCATCTGGCCTTCAGTGACACATTCTTCTCCCCTCAATGATACCACTTCTGCTGAAGTAATCTTAAGTGGACACTGATCATTTGCTAACTGATCATTTGACTTACATACTACAGAAAAAGAAGATGCCTTTGCAGTCCTTCTTGAAGTTCAATATCAATTCTAGATAACTGATATTTTTGATCCTCCTGCAAAAGCTCTTCTTCCCTCAAGTCTTATGATTTATATTCTGCCCCTTGCCTTATGCACAGGTTACTGCTGCTATTTACAAGCAAGCTCATTCTCCACTACTCATTAAAGCAATTGGCATAAGTTACAGTCTTTCTTTCTACCTCAACTCTCTACCATTGTTCCGGATGACTTTGGCACCAAAGTGGATGATCCAGCTGTGTTCCTAACTTTTAATATCTCAAGCTCATTATCTTTAGTGCCTAAAATAAAACAGACACATCATGAACCTGAATCCTTTTGTTTGCCTTTTTTTAATCATAATGACCTTTATTTCTACTTTCTTTCAGCTACCTACCCAATCCTTGAACCTTAACCTATTGCCTAGATTTTAAATATACTTCTCTGTTTCTAGATCTCTCATTCCTTTACTACCAATAGCATATCTGCTCCTCAAGTTCATCAGGAGCTCCTGATCTTCTCCTTAATCCACTTGTGTCAGGCTTCTGTACCAGTTCCTTCCCTGTCCATCCAGGAACAAATGTTTTATCACTTAAGCTATTTCTTAATGAACTCCTCTTTTCCCTTTCGCTTTTCCATCATACTCATTCCTTGCAGATGCTTATCTGTAAACCTGGATTCATGCACACAAATCCACTTCCTCCAAGAGAGTGTTGCTAGAAATCACACAGGCCCAAAGATTGGTGCCATTCAAGTAAACAGCTTCTAATCTCTCTGGGATCTTCCACCCTTCAGTGATCCTGTTACTTTCACCTATCCATTTCTTCACTCATTACTCTTACCAGAATTACTGAATCTTTCCCACACCCTCAAGTCTCTTTCTCAAACCCACTCCCCGTCACTCCTGAGGAAGATGAGTTTACTGCCCTTTACATCTGTCAGGAGTTTCTTTATTGTCCTTGCCATCCCCCAATCACCAAGCCCCCCATTACACTAGACTATAAGCTTCTTAAGGGCATAAATGATGATGCATAAACTTTGTGTCTGTGAGGCAAAACACAGTGTCCTCACACTTAGACTTTAATATATATTTACTGAATTGATCTGAACTCAATAGCAGGTTCATCCTTCTTCATATGTTTTATTCTATCCAAGAATAGTTGTTCAACCTACCTTCTGGATCTTCTCCAGGATTTGTTCCATCTCCTATATTTGCAAATGGCCACTCTCCCTTACTGTCCCCACTCCCATAATGGAAATAGTCAAGTTTTTCTACCCTAAAAATACAGCCCCTTCTTGACCCTTAATCCCTTTCTACTCGCCATCCTGACATTTCTTCCTACCTACTTTACCAACAAAGTCTTTTGAAAGGTGGTATATGCTTGAGGTTCAGTCATCATTATTTTTCTCACTTCTCAACATATTTAAATCCAGTCTCATCCTAACAATCCATGAAATTGTCTCTGGGTGAACTCACCAAAGGATATTTAATGGCTAAATATAAAGGTTGCATTTATTGTTTCCTTTCATTTCCCCACAGAATCACTCCACTACCCTCTTGGTCTAGAAAATTCGTTTTTCTCAGCATAAACTATATTATTTATTCCTCCCCCATTCCACCTGTCTAATAATTAACTCTGGTTTTCCTTATAGGGTCTTCTATTCTCACCCTCTAGACCCATGAATAGCTATTTCCAGGGCATCTATATAGGGCTCTTTATTTTTTCATTCTAACTCTATACAGTCTTGTCTGGTGATCTTGTTTATGTATGTGCATGGTTTTAATCACCACTACATGCTGACAATGCTCAAATAATTACTTCCAATCCTGCATTTTCCTCACCTAGTTAAATTCACTTGGACATTTAATGGGAACATTAAACTAAGCATAACACAAAGTAAATTTCTTATCTTCATTAGCAAATTTTAATTAAGATACTGATACTGCCTCATTTCTAGTCAAGTTCTGGCCAGATTCCTTTTTCCCACAGGGCGAAGGAAAGGAGGTGAGGTCAGAGTGCTTCTACCAGAATTGTGTGTAGGATCATATGAAAGAATCCAGGTATTTTAGGAACCAAGAGGAAAATACATTATGATGGAAAAAATAGGCAAAGAACATTTTATATATGGAAAGATGCAAATTACCTTTTCAAATAAGTTAAGAAATGAAATCAGAAACAACACTGATATACTTACTTGTCTAATGAACCAGAAAAAAATTTAAAAGCATAGTATCATTCATTGTGGGTGAAGTGGCAGTGAAATGGACAGGCTTAAACTTTGCAAGTAGAAGTGTAATTTGGCAAAATATTTCATCTTCCTGTAGTTAGGTCTATGCAATAATTTGAACTCTTTCCACTCTACCCCTTTCACCATAGTCCTAATTTAGATTCATTATTTCTTCCATGAATTACCACTGCAAACTCTTTCTTGCTCTCCCTTTCCCATTCTTCTTCCCTCTCATACCCATTCTGCACTTTACTTCAGAACACTTTTTAAAATTCAAATCTTACCAGGCATATCCCCTGAAGGAATCCCCCATCAGTGTTTCCCCATTATCTCCAAGCAAAAGATGGATTCCTTCGCATGACATTCATGCCCTTTTTGATCTGGTCCCTGTCTGACCTTTCCAACCTAATCTTCCACCAGACTGTCTGGGTTCAAGTCCTGGCCTCTGTCCCTACTAACCATGTGACCTTTGGCAAGTTGTTTAATGTCTCTCTGTACTTCAGTGTCCTCTTCCTGTCTGTCAAACAGGATCATATGCTCACTGTGTCGATTAGTTTTGAGTTTATACCCAACCCCCCTAGAGAATGTTACTACCATGTGAGCACCATAGCGTTGATCAGTTAGTGCCAATTTGATGGTGAGTACATGTGGAGCCTATTCTTCTATTCTTGTTATACCTCACTTCGGATAATGGGTGAGGCAAAGTCATAAAATGTAACCAAAATGTTTGTACCCTCAGTATCCTGACATAAAAATAAATTAAAAAAATAAAATAAAAAATAGGATCATAATAATACTAATACTCAGGCATGTGAAGGTTGTATGTGTTGATATACCCAAAGTGTTCATTGTAGTGCCTTGTATATCATCAGCCCTATGGCAATATTTGATGCTAATATTATTATTATAACTTTTCCACAAGGATTTTGTGAGATAAGGTGAGATAAAGTATGTGCGGTATTTTTTTTTTGTCTTTTTTTTGATTGATGATTTTGTCAATGCTACTCTCCTTGATGATCTGATAAACAGGACTCATTTTTCATACTTTTTCCTGTAAATGTCTGGGAAAGACTGAGTTCATTTTCATCCTGCCCCAAGGGACTCATTTCCAAGTGAGGAAAGACAAATAAATAAGAAGTGAATATATACTTTATGTCTGGGAATAATAAGTGCTATGGAGAAAAATAAAAACTTCTTGGAAGAATTCACAACTGTGTAAATGACTTCTTCACTCAAATAATGCTTTGTTCATTATTTTTAAACTAATCATTTTGCTCTTACTAAACTCTTGAGTTCTTGAGTTTACTTAATTCCACATCTCTAGGGCTTAGCATTCTGCTAAATATATGAAAGGTATAGAAGGGACTTAATAAAGACTTATTAAATATGTACATGAATGCACACATGAAATATGTTTGAGGGCATATGTATTTTTATCTTTTTTCATTTTTATTTTATTTTAGAATACAAAATCTTTCAATTGCATTGTCATAATTGTCCTTATCGCAGGGATAGCAGAAATTTAAATTCACCTATCTGATGTATATATGTCAGCCTGAAAAGCCTGATTTACAAATATCTTTTATAGAACTATAACTGAAAACTCAACTACATATAAGGGCTGGAAGAATTCCCTTTTCTCATCACAGATAGAAGGCCTAGGGGTCTCTGAGCCACCACTAAGATGCCCTAGTCCTTCCCCACATATCTAGAGTTTTAAAAATTCCATTCTACACACTACATCTTTCAAGAGAGCCACAGCTCTTTCAAGAGGTGGGAAGGAGGACTTCTTTCAACCCATGGGAATCCACCCAAGTCCAATTCATACCTGGTGTCCTGAGGTGCTGCCTCATATGAACTTTGTAAAGAAATATGCCTCACGTAGTCAAACTGTTGTTTTTGTGTGTAATTTGTCATATATATGTAGAATTGGCTTTTCCAAGCTATCCTGGGCACAGCATACCATTCACAATGAGGTTTCTGTGTAGTAAACTATTTCTACTGCCAGCCAGCAAATTTATGAAAGGACATTTGGAATTCTGCCTGTTCATAAATTGAGGTTTGTCTTTACTACTGTACCAGACATACTTCAAAACCTCCTGCTCCATTCAGTCACTTCTCCAATTCAATAACCGATGTACCTTCAGAGACTTTCACAATGCCCAGAACAGAGCCGACACCTAATAAATGTTAAGCGAATGAGAATATAAATGCTGAAGCACATTTAACATTGGAAGGAAATATCTGAAGACTACTCTGACTAGTTAATAGTGTAATAGTCAGGATTCCTTTAGTTACAAATTATGGCAATTTTCTTCAAACTAATTTAGCAATTCTCTTCAAAGGGATAAATTTGTCAAAAGGCTCAAGTAACCATGGAAAGGGATGAAGCCATTTCTTAGGGACTCGAGTACACCAGGCCTTTCTCTCCCTGTCCTTCATCTCTATTCCTCCCTCTGTGTTTGCTTCATCCTCTCAGATCAGCTGGCTCCACTTTTAAGGGCATGGTGCTGTCATCAGCCTCTGTGGCACCAAAGCAGGACTGGCCATTCTTTCCTTTCTTTTGTTCCTAAAAAAGGAATCTGATTTGCCCATCTTGGGTGATGTGCTCATCCCAAAATCAATCGTACTAATTGCTCCTAAACATGTCTAATTGCTTCTTCTCTCCTAACTCCAAAACCTGCATTTCCAATTGCCTACTTAGCAAATAAATGAATGAAAACTCGCAGATTAAAATCAGTATGTTGGAACCCAAACTCACTTCTCTTTCTACATGACTTCCTTCTTCAGTTTTCATTATCTATTAATAATACTATAAATGTAATAATCTTGCAGACATCTGGATTTGAAACCTACCCTGTTATAACAAATTCAGTTAGGTATTAAGTTATTAGCTTTTGCTTTTACCAGACCTTTCTGCATCTCTTTTCTCATTTTTCTTCTGATTCCTGCCTCCCTAACTGAAGTATACTTCACCTTCTTCCTGGACTAATGGATATATTTCTATTTGGGCATCATATTCTCATTCTTTAGTCTAACCTAGACTTCACACTGCTATCAGAATACCATTTCACAATAAAATTTAACAGCAAATCTGTTTCTTATTCAGGGGCTTTCAATGGCTCCTAATGGCTACTGAATATAATATCATCTCATCATCTTGACACTTAGCATCTACAATTTGAATATGTACCTACAAGTCATAGAGAAGCTGCCCTCCTCCATACATCCATACCCTTTGCTCTTGCACAATTTCCTCAATTTGAAATGCTGCCCCCTCTCTCCCAACCAGAGACTCATTCTACTTATGAAAACTCTATTCATCTTTTCAGGCTTATATCAAGTTTCATATTATTCGTGCAAATTTTCCCATTTTCATCTGATTATGAATTTTCTTTCCTGATGATCCTTTATTTGTCATTCAGATGCTTCATTTGTACTTTACCTAATGTCACCTGGTTTATAGTTATGTATGTGCTTTACCTATTCTATTTCTTTAACTGGTTAAGTTAAAGAGATTATGAGTCTAATTATTTATCTTCATAAATTCTTTTGTAAGATGACTGCATCTTTCATAAAGTTTTTGTGCTAGAGATATTTCTGAAGTAAATTGAGGAGCTTCAAGAATTCATTACAGATTTGCATGGCAATAGATTGCATATGCTTGGTATGCCTACGCTCAACTGTTATGAAGATACATAAGATCACAAATAATAGCATTAACCCTGTATATTAAATATAAGGAAGATCTTCCAAAATCTGGGCAGAATGTTTACCAGCTACTTTATTAATGAGGAAACAATGAATAACACCTTCTTAAACTCTGCACTCTATGCTGTTCTATGAGCAAGTGAGAGTTCACTAAAGAAGGTGAGGGAAACACTGATTTACTCCTATCTCCACCTAATTTCAGGATTCATAGACCTACATGGGGCATAAAAAGTGGTCATAATCTCCAGCACCATGAGACCATCTTGTCAACCAAACCAATACTGCAAATTGTCCTTTCTTTTCCCCCTAACACTTTCTCTTGACCTTCTCTGCCCAACACAAAAGTGGCAGAAAGTATGGGCAGCTCTGGGCATGTAGCATTATGAGATGCTTAACTACTTAAGAAAAACCATTATGGTATTAATTTTGCATATCAAATTAGCAAATATTTTAAAGCTAGCACTCAATGTGGGTATAGCAAGATGGGCATCTAATATACTGTAAGTCGAATGTAAACTTGCATAACCTTCCTAGAAAGCAATTTAAAATTTGGATCAAGAGACACTTTAAAGAGACATACTCTTTGACCTAGTAACACGCTTTCTGTGAAACAGTCCTATGAAATAGACATTTGAATGAAGATTTAAGTTATCTCTGTCTGAGAAAGTATAAGGAGAAGATAAAGGACAGAAGCTAGTAGAATGTACAGTCCTAGGGTATACAAGAAAGAAGAGAAGCCAGGGAGAGGGACTGGTCAAGGATCTCAAAGAACATAATACATCAGAAGTCAATGGAGGGGAAAGTTTTAAGAAATCATGACTGTCAAGTGTTAAATACTCCACTAAGGCCAAATAAGATGAATACTCAGTTGAGACCATTTTAAATTTAGTCATTAAATAAAATAATTTTTTTAAATAAAAGAATAATAAATTTAGTTGTAAATAGAGTATAAGTTTTGAGGGCAGTTCCACTGAGGGCAGAACCGTGTAACAAGAAGCTATAATGTAAGAGTAAGAGATATCAAATGTAAACCACACTTCCAAATACTTGACAGCAAAGAATTTGGCCCACAACCATTTATGGAAAATGTACTCTGGGGGTAGAGGTAGGGGACAGTGAGCAAAGAGAAATGAAACCAAGCTCTTTCCTCCAAGGAGGTAGCAGTCTGCCAAATCTCTTGGAGACTGGCTTCAGTGGGGCTGTGTACTGCTAGTGGACTTTTTTGCATCAGTGTTTAAGGTTCTCCGTTTTCTTCCCAATGTGGAATACACTTACAAATTTCTCTTCTTGGATTACTTATTCTCTAGGCATCTTCTAACTCATCGTTGTTTGTGCTTGCGGAATTTATATCTCAGCTCTTTTACTAATTGCTCTTGCTTGTACAAAGCAAGCAAAAGTCCGGTTTTTGGACATTCTGGGTTGCTATGGCACCTTAAGTTAACAAACAAAAACTATTCATCTGTAGTTTCTCTTTCTTTAAAAAAAATCACCCAATTCATCTCTCTGAACTGAGTTATTTATACTGTGGTGAAAAGGGAACTTAATGATCCTGCCAACTCTTAAGTGTGTCATTTCATATGACAGAGTCTGGCATGAGGCTTGTTTTCCAGGAGGCAGCAATGACTTCACGGGAGGACAGTCACACTCACTAGTGCTCCTCTGATCAACAGTTTGCATTTAAGAGATGAGAGGGTGATCACTAGACCTGGGTCAAAATCAAAGGGAACGTCACTGGCCTAATGGACATACACACTCGGGTAGAGATGAATTCATTCAGGAGACCCTGTGGATGGCCAAAGTTCTAAACCCAAAACATAATTTCATCTTACCAGTAAGAAAAATGAAGAGAAATGGGAGTTGATGTTACAGCTCCTGATTGAAACAGCCTTTGATGAAAGGTGTTGTGGAGGTATTTGTCTGAGAGAAGTAAAAGTCATCCCAAGTTAAAAACATGCTCCCTGATTTCCTGGCTTACATTCTAAGAAGGAAAGGCCTGCAAGGCCTACTGTGATCAGTCGACAGTGACTGTGGTAAAGAATGACACCTGCTCTATAATTTGGGATCTTTGAACCATGCTGGTTGTGCTTCACTGTTGCTTTTCAGTGCTGTTGAGAATACTTTCCTTGTTTGTCTGAACCACTCTGCCTGCTGTTTCTTTGAGACCAGCCCTTGTGCCCGTTCTATTCCTTCTACACTTTTTTATTGTGAGGGAATAGTAATCGGTTTTATAGAAAGGCTGATGAGTTTACTTAATTGCTGATTGTATTATTTCCCTTAATTCTCATCTATGGAGCTTGGCAAGCAGACAGATGGCATTTTCAGAGTTCCTTCTTTGCCTTTCAAGGTCTATTGTTGCCATCATTCAAGAGGCAATACTTTAAGAGCAGAGCTCTGGGTCCTTCTAACTACTAGAGTCAACACAATTTTCAACTTTTTCGAATTACTTTTGGACACATCCTTCCTCTTACCTTCTCACTTTTCCTTCCTTCCTTCCTTCCTTGTTTCCTTTCTTCCTCTTCCTCCTTCCTCCCTCCCACAAATGCTCATTAAGTCTGGGCAGTTTGCTAAATGCTGGAGACACAGGAATAACAGGAGAGCTTCGGTACTTAGCCTTAGGGGATTGGCATTCGCTGGTGGTGGGGGCTTCATTATATTTGTGATTTTCTGTTCAAATTTGAATGTTTCAAAAAGGTAAGCATTGTGGGAGGGTAGAATTGAGGTGACTAAAGAAGACTTTGATAAAGAAATAGTATGTAAACTTAAACCTTAAGGATAAGCAGGCCATATTTATATGTGATTAGAATTAGGGCTGATGAAGTGACGCTATTCACTACTTTATTAAACCTCTTGATGCCTCCATTTCTCCCTATAAAAAAAGCCTTTACCCTCACTATCTCATGAGCTTCTTGTTAAAGTGCTTTGGGACAAAGCAGGGACTCAGGGATTTTGGAAGAAAACTAACAATTTTTTTTTAAAGAATAAAACAGCAATGGCCACAATAACGGATGTATCAGTTTAAACTGAATGTCAGGAAACTGTTCATAACATAAATTTATTGGTTCGTAAACTCTGATGAACTTCTGTAAGAATGATATCAGAAAACTTATAATGGATCAAAACACAGAAATAATTGACCAACAAAAGGAAAACTGATAAATTTATAATAGGTAATAGATAAACATAAGATAATTCACCATTCAGAAAAAAAAAAAATAATGCCAAGCACATACTGAGCAAGTTCCTTATAGAAATAAATAGGATCTGAGTTTTTAGGGAAACAATTTGAGAAAATCATTTGTGGCACATGAATCTGGGGCCTTTGCTCAAAGCCTAGGGTCTCTATGGGGAAAGGATGAGGGACGAACTACAGATGAGCTGTGGTGTCTCTACTGGGCAGCCCAGTCTATTGGGATCTGGATAGCCTAGATATACAATTGACCCTTGAACACCACAGGGTGCCAATCCCCTCACAAGTGGAAAATCCACATGTAAATTTTAACTTCCCCAAAACTTAATTACTAATAGCCTACTGTTGAACAAAAGTCATACTGATGACATAAACAGTCAACTAACACATTTTTGTCCATGTTTTATATTCTGTATTCTTACAATAAAGGAAAATATTATTAAGAAAATCATAATGAAGAGAAAATATATTCACTACTCATGAAGTGGAGGTGGATCATCACAAAGATCTTCGTCCTTGTTGTCTTCATGTTGAGTAGGCTGAGGAGGAAGAGGAAATGGAGGGGTTGGTCTTGCTGTGTCAGAAGTGGCAAAGGCAGAAGTGGAGGGAGTGGAATGGGAGGCAGGAGAGGCAGGCACACTCAGTGTAACTTGCACTGAAAAAATCTGTGTGCAAGTGGACCTGTGCAGTTCAAACTCATGCTGTTCAAGGATCAACTATATATATATATACACACACACATATACACACAGTTATATATATATAAATATATATATATTTGACAATGAGATAGACATTTCATCCATTTTATGGCCTAGGAATGTCTTTCTGAAGTACCGGGGAGCCATCCTTTGAAATACAAACAGGGGAGGGAGAAACTCTCCCAGTTTCTGTGAGAGTAGAAGCCTAACTTCAGTAGGCATCTTACGTCAAGAAGCAAAACTATCTCCTGTCATAAAGATATGAGAAGTTTGTTTTGCCTCTGGATGAAGCCAATTAGCTAACAAAGATGGTGGCTCTAATCACTATGGTAAAGTTGGGATAAACTACATGTGGCAACCAGTGCTGTTGAGTCCTCTTATTTGAGGACAAGTTGTTGTTTATCTTGAAAACATGTATGCAATGGGTTGTACCCACTTGGTTATATAAGAAAATAAGATTCCTTTCTGTCTTTCCAATCTCTTAATGTCATGCACATCACATTCTGGTTTAATGCCTACTTAATAATAAAAGTGTTTTCTTTCTTTAATATCTTCGTCGGAGGAGTCCTGGATTACAAGGATGTTTTGTTTTGAATTCTATTTTCCCAACACTGTACGCTCAGTCTATCTCCCACAGCCAGTCCATCCTCCACACGGCAACCAGAGGTCACTGTCTGTAAGCAGTTTCAGCAATTGAATTCCCTTTTAAAACTCCTTATGGACTTACCCTCAGCTCTAAGAAAACAACTCTATTTAATAAGGACATATATGTATTATCCCATTTAATTCTCACAGCAACCCTGTGAAATAAGTGCTATTATTATCCCAGTTTTACAGACGAATGCATGTGAAACTTGCTGTAGGTCCTGCAGGTGGAAAGATTCTTAGCTGGGATTGGAAACCAGTCAGGACAGTCTGTATCCAAAATCCCTCTATATTAGACTACCCAAACCCTGGCCTTCACTCCCTTTTCATTCTACACTTCATAAATGCTGAAGGTCTATCATTCACTTAACCTACCTTTTTGTTTTTTTCACAGAATGTAAACCTTTCCAATTTTGAGCATATAAACGGTGCAAAAAGTAGGATTCAGAAAATATGTATACAAAAATTATAATATATGACTCTGGAAACACAGGATGAGTGCAATCTTTTAAGAGATATGCTCTAAGAAACAAATATTTAGTAGCACCTGCTATCTTTCAATAAAATTGAAGAAATGGTTATTCTAAAATTATCTGTGGAAATAACAAATGATAATAGCTGGAATTTTTTAATAAAAAAATGAGACAACTTATCTTCCTATATAGTAACATGTATGTAAAGTTTCAGTGATTAAAACATTGTGATATAATACATGAAAAGAAAGATATGTGAAAGCACATAGAGTCTGAAATCATCTTACATATATTTGAGAGTGTGATGTAGGTAATTTTAAATTAGCATGAAAGGTATAGACATCCTTAATCCAATACCACTTACCAATACAGCCTCTGTTTTATCTACTAACCATAATATGCATTTTTCTCATAATCCATCTAATCACGGAAACATGGCACAAAATAATGAGTAAAAGACCAGATCATTCTGTGGAGAAGTCATTTTTTGCCCATTCCCAGTCTAAACTCTGAACACTCAATTCCTTTCTCACAATTGGTTTCTCAGCAGAAGTGGCATTTTTAAAAGGATTTGCATAATGAAAAAGTTATATAAGAAGACTGGTAACAGCAATTGAAAGATGCATTATGTTATTAACAAGAAAACACTGTGTTTCTCCATATTACTTTGCTTTCAGAAATATTTTTTAAATCAAAGCAGAGAACACACACATTTAATTGGAATTGATATGTGCTTTGAGAAAAGAAGAAATCCTAAAATTTAGAACAATCAACTAAACTTTAAGACCACATCAGTAAATTTAAAATTGAAATTCATTTCACTTCTATCTGATATCCTATAGGTTCCCAAACTTTCTCAGTTCATAGCATTCTTAGTATCTCAGCATTTTTTTTCAAGGCATCCTTTGTTTTCTATTGGTTAGTTTCAAACTATTTAATAAGTATACATATACTAACAAATTTGTAGCTATTTGATAAACTAATATACATAGATTCAAAAAATATTTTATTTCATTCTTAAATAATCATAACAACTTTTTGATGGAATATGTGTCTGTCACCTGTTAGTCACCACAAATTTCTCAAGCTGGATTCCATCGCCCGTTCCTCATTTACTATTTCACATTTATTTTTGTGTAGTACTTGCTTTTGTCTCCCCTATGCACCTAAAAGAGTGCCTGGCAGAAAGTGGGTGCTCAATAAATACTCATTAAATGAATTAATAGGGGCATTGGAGTTGGAGAGACCTGGATTTCCATCCTGGCTTTGCTAGAAACCAACTGTATGATTTTGGACTTAATCTCTGTAAGTATCAGTTTTTATTTCTGTAAAACAGAAATAGTAAAAGTGAATGACTGTCTGGATTATTTTAATGATTTAATGAGCAACTAAAACACTCAATGATATCTGACATTTGTAACTGCCTAATTAGTAATACTTTTTAATAGTATTACTAACATTCCAGCTTTTTTCACAGTTACAAAGTTTTCTAGAAGGAAATTTTAAAAATCTAACAATAATAAATAACTGTAGTCAAAATACTAAAGGGAAATAGAAGATTAGAATTAGATTTAAGAAATTTCTAAAAGTTCTATTCTAGATGAGAATTCAAAGATGTGGTGAAAATAGCACAGAAAACCTCGTTTAAATCAGACTTCTGCCTCTTAGCATGTTTGCTGCTACTTAAACTCTCTGACCTTCACTATCTTTTTTATGAGTGGGAGGAAATGGTAACACTCCTCAAAGGAATGCTCTTAGGAAAAGTAGAAGAAATGATCTCCTCTATCTCCATGTAAAGAAGAGGCTACGGATGTCTGCCTGATGGAATTTTGGGTCTCAAGGCTTGGGATTGAGTGATTTCTCACTACCATAAATTATAGCATATGGATATATTGCTACAGTTAGTACCCAAAGGAGTTTTCTGTATAATCTTGACATAAGCTATCTAAAACTTGGCTACTTTATCTGTCATAGTTTGATCTAGAAAATTGAAACCATTCTAAGTATTCTACACAGAAAAGAAATTAATACCAAGGATCAGAGGCTCACAAAGCAATTGAAGGTGCTGGTGGAAGTAGGTAAATAAAGGACAAGATAGCTTCTGCTAGCTTCCAGCTAGCTCAATGTACAAGAATTGACTGCACAGCTGCTGTCTGCTCTCACATGTCATATGTCAGGTGAAAGCGTCTCGTTGATTCTCACATAAAAAAGAAATCTGCTAGCAAAAAAGTATAAGAAAAATAGTTTCCAGGCTTCTAGCGCCTGACATATGGGAAAGATTGTAGAAGGGAGCAGGAATGCTAATGAGAAGCCAAAATCAAAGACTAACCAAAAAGTATAAAATTAGCAAAGAAAAAAACAAAAAGCAAAGACTAACAGGGCAAGGAAGGAAGGAAAAACCTAAATATAAGACAAGAGCATCAAAGAAAGGGACCAAGGGCAGAGCAGTGGTGAAGGACAGAACAAAGACAGCCTCCAGGATATTTCTGGGCTGATCAGAAGCTCCATCTCCCCTTTAGGAAAAACTTAGGGATAAGAAGAATGGTGTCTTGCTACCCAGGACAACTAGAAGAGGGACTTTCCAGGTAGTATGCACAGTCTTCTTCCTTGGTCAGCATTCCCAGGGGTTCACACCTCTAAGGCAACCCCTAGGTTAACCTGGATCTCACTGAGACCCGACTGCTGAGATCAGAGCACCTGGTGAAAGGTAGCAGGCACCAGAGCTAAAATGTAGCCCAATATGAGCATTTATAAAATGGGGCTACTCCTGCCAATCCCTGGTGTATCAATATTATGAGCAAAGGAAGGAAAAAAACTTTAAGTTGGCTCCATCTTACACATACTCACAGTGGCAAAGTTTCACTAAAATCTTAGTTAAATTTCATTTTATAGCCTTGAAATGCCTCTTAACTCTCACCATATATTTAAGGTTTTTCCCTTGCTTTCAGGGAAACAATAAATGGTGAAAGCTTTTGTTCTCAAGAAAATCACACCAAGATTTGTATATACCTATTTTCAGAAAGATAAATTTTCCTTTGTTGTAGCAAACGGAATACATGTTTGCAAAGTTCCTTGGAGACTCTTAGTTCAAAAATCCTTCCAGCTCATTTTTCAATGTTAGCCTCAAAAGAAGGAGCTGCTTATTGATCTCAACTTATTTCTGTCCTCAGGAATAATAAAAGGAGTCAGAAAAAAGTTTACCTAGAATTATCTTAAGGTAGACAATTTTGTCTATGGGTGTTTACCTACAAATGTGGGGTGGAAAACCTGCTAGCAATTTTGGAAGAATTCATCTCAGAGGCAGTGGTCTAAAACCAATGAGATAATATGAGTGTTGTGTGATAAATTGTGAACATAGTATAAAAATCCAGAAGAATAATTCTTTGAATGGCTTCTAGAACCTCTTGACGCCCTGAAATTTCTGTCCCATTGCTTATCTCAAAAAAATGGAAGTTAGTCATAGTCAAGACAAGGGACTTGCCCTGCTTTTTAGCAAACTCTTAATGAGCCTTCCTGGGGTATATATTTTCTATTCCCATCTCCTTTTTGGAAATGGGTATCTTATAAAGCTCCCCTGTTAAAGGGATAGAAATAATGGTTAACTTTAATTGCAGCAGGAATGGTAAAACCCAACTAGTCAGAGATAGGTGTTGTCTAGCGGGCTGCAGCTGTTCCCACTCTACTCATTGTAATGATCTGAGAATATAGTACCATGGGATCCTTTATTGGTAATAGTATTTGTTGCTAGTCACTATTACAAATTTCTAATATTTTAAGTAAGTCTGTGCTACCAGTATCATCATCATCATCATCATCATCATCTCACAGTTGAAAAAACTGAGGCACAGAGCAGCTAAGCACCTTGCCCACAGAGATAGTAAGTGGGCAAGTTGGGATTAACACCCAGGCAATTTGGCTCCAGAGGCCATGCTGGGGACCCTTGGAGCACTAGCCCAAGCTGTTAAGGCAGCATGTGACCACACACAAACTTACAGTGGATGCTATAACATTTGCCAATAGCAAATTCTCACCTCCTATCCTAGGTACTTGGTAAGAGCTAGGGGGAGGCCATGAAAAGATGATTTGCTTTCCCAAGTGGACTTCTGAAGAATTCTGGTAAAATCCATCAATTCCTAAAGACTTGAGGCCTGAGTCTATTATCTATTCACTGCTCAGACAACTCTTCTTTTTTGATATACTCAACAGTTGTTCTGGCCTATTTTATTACAAGCAAGATTAGAATATATTGTAGCAGAAGTCAGTGATTCTGCCAGACCCTGCATGTAGTAGCATAGGCCGTTTCCTATGAAGTACTCTTTGGGGCAAGCTAACCTGTCCTTCGCTAAAGCCAAGAGGCCCAGGAAGTATTTAAAAATCAAGCTACCCAGATGGACAGGGTACAATGCTAAGGAGATCATATGTCGCAGTTTTTCTAGGACAGTCTAGATTTACTCCTGCTATCCATGTGCAGTTAAGAACAGAATCCACTTTCACTTCCAGAAGTCCCTGAGTGTGGACTGTAAATAATTATATGGTCACTCTGGGCATCTTCCACTTCTTCATCTGCACATCCAGGCAGGAGCCCCTAGTCTCAGGCTTCTCTAGGGGGATGAGTTGCTGGCTGCATCCTCTAGAAATCAGGGACTTGGGAACCCTGTGGACACTCACATCTAAGCAGAAAGCCTGATGACCTCAATGAGTTCTGGGATTATGTGACTATTTTTTTTTTCTAAATTTCTTTCAGACAGTTTCTGATTAAGCATAAACTATTCAGAAATTTTTTTCTGTATATCTTTTTTCTCCCATTGCATGTGCAGAGCTGTATTTGTTTTATTTTGTTTTTTGAAATCAGCACTTTGCTGTTGGCTCCTCTCTTTTCCAGAGAGTCTCATTAGCATATTAGGAAAGGCTCATAGCCAGACTACACATTCACATTAAAAGTAAGTCACTCAAGGAAATTAGGGACAGATTTTATTGACAAGGATAAATACCGGTAACACCTGAGCCATGATTCCACTCATCACTTACAAGTTCTAGCAACCATTAGCCAAATGGATCCATTGTTATTGACAATCATTGAAATTCAATGCTCACTTCTTTCAATCTGAAAATCTTTTGAAGATCTTCGAGCATGTCTTACTGACATCTCTGAAAAGGCTTGCAGCTTAAGCCATTATCTAATACCTTATTCATTTTTAGTTTTGTAAGGAGCAAAATGATATGCTGCATTAGGAGCAAGAGGGTGATAAAGAACAGGCCAGTTTAAGAAAGGCTTTATTGTTAGAGGGACGTGGAAGAGGCCAAATCTAAGCATTGCTGCCTTCCAAAATTTGATTAAGATCATGTGTGCCAGGCACATTCTCACCCCACAACTTCCGTTACTTACCCCTGCACAATATCATCCCCCTTCCTCACCTTCCAGCCCAAATCACAACCAAGCTAAACCCAATGGTAATCTCCATACCGGCAGAGTATCTATCCCCTGTTCTAGTGGCAACTTCACTCACCCTGCCTCTCTCACCTCATCTCTGCCCTGCATCCTGGTGAACTCCCTGCAAAGCTCCTATAGAGAAGCCTGAACTCTGGATGATCTTGCCATGGGAAACTCTGTGAGGAGAAAGCCAGAAACTTGACTTTTTAGAATGCCCCTCTTTCATATTGTCCAGATTTAATGTAAGAAACCCATTAAAGGTTCAGCCATTCTTGTTCAGTGTCCCCATTGCCTCTTATTTCCTAGAATGTATGTGTAAGAGAATTAAGTAACACCCATATCCTGATGCATTGAGTTTTCCTTTTCCAATTCAGAACAGGTTCCTCCAGCATTTTCTCTTCAGGTTGGCTCTGCTAGGCTAAAAACCATAAGACAAATCTGTACCTCAACTTCTAAGAGGACTCAGGCCTTGGGGTTCCTCATCTGTACCCCTGCTTTGCCAAGGACCAGCATCCTTTTTAAATATCCAAAGCAAAGTTAAATATTCTACTCCCACTTCAATAAGCAAATAGCTATATATCATATAGGATTTCTCATATGAGTGTACAATGAATGATTAAAGGATTAAAATAAGCTTTCATGAATGTAACATTTAATTTGAGCTTGAGCCTTAAGGAAGAGGTAGTGTTCTACTCTATAGCAAGAAATAATTTGGCCTGACATTTGTTCAAAGTAATAAAAAGAAAGAAAAATATAATGAACAACTTGTTTTAGTTTTTATGAATATATTAGAGACTTGCTTCTGAATATGAAGTATATTGATCCTGATTAAAGAGTATTGCTTCTAAAATGTTTTAGCTATTAACAGGAGCTGTGACAGTCCTGCCTATATGCAGATTTTGAAAAACAGGTGGCTCTTATAAGTATAGATTCTATGGAACTATATGATTTATGAAACCCAAACATTAAAAATTATAACCAGAAAACTTTGTCTACCCTCCACCTCGTACCCATTAATAATGAGATGGATGAACTAAACACTAAGGGAGGAAACCTGAGTCATCGATTTTCCTACAACATGAGGAGCATTATTCTAGACCTTTTCAACAGAAATGACTGTTCACATCCTTCTAGGCCAAACATAACAGCTAGATTTCCTTTCTTTCACGTTTTAATTCCTCTAGAAGGAAAATTCAGAGGCAAAAACATTTAAGAAAAAGTCATTTACTCACAAAGATAGTTTGCAAGGGAGCCAGATTTCAGAAAAATTCATTCATCAAATAGAAACACAACATGTAATTAAAGGAAAAAATTGCAAAATTACCAGGTTTTCAAATGTACACTTAGTCTGTTCATGGTAGAAAAAGATCCTATTATCCTATCCAAGAAGATCCTGACATTGTCTCAAGTATCAACATTATAGAAGTCAAAGATGAAGGCGTTTTTGTTAGGCAGTCAGCTAACTTATGGAGAACACTTAAGGTTTCACTTATTTTGAGATAGAATTAAACATAGTGATACTGTTCTTTTGGCTTGATTTGAGGTGCAAAGTTTAGTCATTTTGTTTTTGTTTTGTTCTTTTGTTTGTTTGTTTTTGTGGTCTTAGGATGTGATGTGAAACTTTACCTATAATTATGGCCTGCCAAGATGTTAATTTTGCTTTCACACTCTAAACTATTAATAGAGGGTGTTGGGGCATGAAAGATTCTGAGATGCCTCATTTGGGTAAGTATAAGATGTCATATTTGAACAGAAGTTCAGTGGGACTATTTCTAGTCCCACTAGACACTTCATTTTTTAAGCTCTGCTCAATTTCAATGACCTTCTTTTAAATACAAATAAACTGGGACAGGAGAGAAGTAACCTGGTAAAACTCACACATCCATCACACAGTACAATTCTGACTTGAAACCAGGTGCTCTAATGAGTAGTCTAACACACACATGGTGAAGGCTGTCAAGGAAGGGGCACTTATGAATACTTGTTGGACGAACAAATTCTCTTTTCATTTCACCAAGCTGTATATGCTCCAAAAATTAAAATCACCATATCACACTCTGGAGCACATCCATTCAGAGTAGTTATACCTGCTCCACTATAATGGTTTCTTTTTCAATGTGGAGAGAATTATTTTTTAAAAAATATCAAGTCGAATAATCCTTGTATGCAATATAATTAGTGAGTGACCACGGTATGGAAAGGCTCATTTCATTTGCCGGAAATCTCAGTGTGACTCTCTGGCTGCACAGTAAGAATACAATGCACTAATTATGTGAGGCAAATGTATGTTAATTATATAGTTCCATGGAAGGTTGTGTTTCTGCCCTGCGTTTTTTGTAAAGGATCAATTGTTTATTTCCAAAATGTGATTCCTTTTGGTCTTTGTTGGGTTTCTTGGTGGTTCCTTTTCTCATAATGAATACTTAGCTTAGCCAAGATGTTTTTTCTAGTTTTGCTTTAGAGTGCACTGGTTTTCATGAAAATTCACTCAAATAATGTGCTCCTTGCATCTTTTTCTTAAGGATGAATTACTTTTTTCAGTTTGAGTCTGGCAAACCTAGGGCTTCTTACTCAGCTCTAGCCCCATCACTTAGAAGTGGAAAAGGGCCAGAATATATGTTTTATAAATTCTTGCCAAATAGGCTGCTGCTTATGGTCACTTAATTTTCAGGCCTCACCACAGATGGCAAATCCTACAGCAAGGAGTGCGTTGAGACCAGAGACAGTAACTGGCAGTTTGTTGTAGTGTACTCAAAAACTGTTGTGACCCTGAACATCCTCTGCATGAGGTAAGCCCATTTAAAAATATTGCTATAAGATTTAAGGACTATAAAACCTAACTCCTTTTGTACCTTAATATTTAAACATTAAAAAATAATCATATTCCAAAGATGTTACCAAAAGTTCAGCACTTGTCCCTGAGACCACATCAGAAAAATGAGGACAAGTGATTTGAGAAGAAGGAAAGAGAAGTTTATTAATTTTCCAGCAAATGAGAAATATGACAGACTCATCGCTTAAAGTACCATAGTCCTCCCTATCAGCAAAAATACAGAGCTTTTAAAGGGAGTTTTCAGCTTGGGGTGATTGCTGTTTAACTACAGTTGATGGTCCTTATTGACCCCATTTCCAGTTAAGATGAGCTATCTTCTGTGGTGTTAATGCACAAAAAAAAAAAAAAAAAAGATTACTGGCCTTGAGCAGGGATGCAGGTTTTAAAACATTGACTGCCACACTAGTAAAAAAAATTCTGTCCCTGTGGCCACAGTATTTTATTAAAATAAAATGATCCTTTGTAATTTGTTATTTCTTGAATTGTTTTCTGTGTGTGAGTTACATGCAATGCAGTCCACATTTTAAGAATTAAATTGTCAATATTAATTTTAACAATAAGAACATCAACAAGTAAGATTTTCAAGAACTGGCTGCAGAGTTTTGTTTCACAAGGACCGAGGCTCAAAACTAATGTGAGTTAAATACAACTCACATGGCAGTTAATGTGTTAATTCCCAAAAAGAATGTGTGGGGGGAGGGGAGTTAAAGAGATAATTCATTAAACATTCTACTGTTTTCAAGCATTCCCTTTGTTACAAAGACAGCCACTCTTAAATAAAACAAAAAAACAGACACTTGGTTTTGAAAACGGGTAAGAATCTCTCTGGAAGAATGAGAAACTAAGGAGTAGTAGGAGGAAAACCAAGCTTGAAAGCTAGTTTTGTTGACTCTGAGAATAGAACACATTTAAGGGAATTCTCTTTCTTTACAGATAGCTAATTAAAGTCCATTGACAGAGTATAGTATTGTTTATGTTAAAGTGAACATTCACAGAAAAAAATTAAAAATGGAATTCAAGTTCACTATTTTTTCCTTTAAAAGTATATAATAAATTAAGGTAAATCTTACTGCTTTGCTAATACCCATGGTATTTTAAATTGTAATATAAAATTAGGAGAAAAGTTGTGTTTCACTCTTAGAAGACACAGCCCTTTTCTCTAAGTATGAAAATAGTTGTTTGTCCTATAAATTATATTTACATAAATAAATATTTAACATTTATATGTAAATGTTTAATCAAAAAGTCCTGCATTTTAGCAAGCTTTGTAAGATCCTGAAAGAATATATAAGAAAAAGTCCCTCTGAATCTATATTCTAATTGTAGAAACCATTAAAAAATATATTGTTCATTGAGCTTTTCTTTTATAATTAAAACCTAAGCTAAATGTTAATTTATATAAAAGACGAGATTATGATAACACAACTATAGCTATTAACCCCTCCCCTTTGATGACTAGAATGAACAAAGGGATATTAAAATTTGGAAAATTATCTAGTTGTTCACAATGATGAAAACATTCTGTGATGGTTATATTAAAAGGTCGAGGGAAAATGCTACCACATAAAACAACCTTATGGACTAATTTCCTTCACAGAAAAGTTTTCCAGTGACATGAAAATGAGCTCTTTCTCAACTCACCAAGATTTTCACCATTGTGACTAGACATTCTCACCACAGAAACAAAGTTGCTGAAAATTAAATCAGCAATGTAAGATGCACTCTCAGAATGCAGAGAAAGATCAAAAGGAAGCAATAGCAATCAAAATCAGCATGTTAGATATGAGGCCTAGAAATTGAAACCCTACCTTATGGCTCCTTTGTTTTTCTAAACATGAATTAGAAAAATTGAAAGAGAAAAAGTGTTCCAAGATGAAAACAGCAGGGTGGATTAGCAGAATAGGTGGAGATGGAGGTAGGGGAAGACCTGAATTCTAAAATCAAAAGTCTTATTGAACACTTAGAAAATAGGAAAAACAGAGAATAATGAGATATATGTTGTGGAAATTATTTAATCATAAGAATTGAGAAAAATCCTACAAATACACATTAAAAAAAAGTTATATAATCTATAAAAGAAATCTCCCCTTCCCAACTCAAAAATAAAACTAAAATACAGTAAGACAATGGAGCAGTGTCTACGGGGTTTTGACAGGGAATTGTCGTTTAGCCAAATTTCTCCTCGTGTGTGTAAGCATAAGAAATATCTTCCTAGTTCTTATGCATCTCAGCATGTCTATTACTCTTTTATCTTTCCCAATACACATATCTAAAGCCTACAAGGAAAATTATAATAAGGAAAAAATGATGAAATGATTTCATGTATTCAAAATCAGTCACCCACCTAAAAACTCAAATATATATTTAAAAAAAACAAAACACTATGACCAAGAAAACTAATTAGTTTAAAATAGATTAGAAAAGAAAGGTATGTTATCTAAGTCAATGCCAAAATAATTTTGTAAAATTTAATTCCCATTCTATATAGAACAAAAATAGAAGAATATTTTCTTAACATGGTAAAATTTATCCATCCTGAACCAGGAGGGAGCACCATACTTAATGAAGAAATTGCTGAAGCATCTATACTAAACTTAGGAAAATAAAATAAAACAAAAAACCAACAAACAAACAAACAAAAAACCAATAAACCAAAAAAACCAACACAAAGATACTCATAATTAAAATCATTAGTGAGTATTTTTCTGATAATACTAGCCTAAATAAAAATAATGAGAAAAAGGAATGAGGAGGCATAGATTTGAGGGAAAATGAGCTGATATATGTATTTTCAGGTGATATGATTACCTAGAAAATTCAAGAGAGCTCAAGAAAAAACAAACGAACTATTAGTATTAAAAAGAATGTTTCAATAAATACCTTGTTCAGAAAAAAATATACAGAACAAATAGCTCTCATATATATAGGTAAAACCTGGTTTTTCTATTCCAGCTTTACGAGACAGTCCTGTACTGGGGATTACAGAAAACCCTTAGGTAGGAGAGTAGTAGGATTATAAAACTCAACTTTGAACTCCTAATACCTGAACAAAAAGTGGTTAATGATTACAACCTCTACCTGTCTACATGGGTGAGCAACAGCACAGAAAATCAAAGGAGTAAAAATTATTTCCCCTTTTATTAAGAAATCCATAAAGCTAGGAAGAGAAGATATACATGCACATAAAATCATTCAAATTAGGAATTAATTTTCCATTTTCCATTTATATTTTACAATTTTACAATTCTTATACAAGAGGAGCTCAGTCTCCCTGAATAGTCAACATGAATGAATGCTTTCATCCTCAAATATGATTTCTAACAAAAAAAAATTGAGTTGGGGAAAGAAAACAGGGATTGGAGGGCAGTATTTTTCAAGACACAAAGTAATGTATGTGACTTTTTATCAAGAAAAAAGTCAATGAAACTCATCCCAGAGATTCAAGAGTGAAAATTTTTCCCTATAACAAAGGAATGTCTCCCCACCCTATAATTTCACCCCTTGAAAAACTGTTTTATGCCATGAGTTTTATTCTATTATTAAATGTATTGTGTTAAATCGTGGAAATAACACCAGTCTCAGATGATTATTTTCTGGGTATGCTGAGACATTTCAGGACAACCAGCAACTAAGGCCTAAGGATAGTAAAAGACCATTAAGAAACAGCAACTGTTCATTTCCAATACTTCATTTGCCACAGGTGGGGGATTTTCCAGAAGGGACAAGAAAGAAGAAGGGAAAAAAAAGAGACGAGTTATATCTGCCACTTGGCCCAGAAACTTCATGAATTAATTTGAGAATGGTTCTCAGGTTATCTTTTTAAGAGTGATTTAGCAACACAAAGCATATCACTTTTAAATACTGAGTGAAACTGACATAATTAATTATCAATTTCCTTTAAATGATACTTGAACAAATCATATCTCATCTACTGCTTCTTAGAGGTTGTACCAGCAACATCAAAGCTTTCAGCAAATTAACTTACAGCCCTCTGGGTCGGTTACCTAGTAGACATCAGAGTGGAGACCAAGTAGTGGCCATTGTTTTGTGTATTCTTTTTTTTTTTTTTACTCTTGTAAATGTTTTGAATAAGGAACTTGGGCTATGCCCCAGATTTTTAATTTTAACCTTATAATCCTTCTTTATCCCAGCATATGACAAATCTCTAATTTTTCTACTTGTTAGTTTCCGAACAATTAGATAGCTAAATGACTAAGTTTACACAGATGTTGTTAACAACATCAGGGAAATGATCTTTGTTCCTTGATAATTTCAATTTACTATAGAATATGCCCAACGAAGAATGCTGCTTTACTAGTTTTCACATCATGCTGTTACTGAAGGGCAGACTCATTTCCTCAGCCACAGTGATGAGCTAAGGAACTCAGGACTTCTCAGAAGCTTAAAAGCACATTTTCTTAAGTGGCATTATTGAGGTCATTGGAATCAGTTGAGAGATCCTGTGTTTAAGCTTGCTTTGCCACAAATTATAGATGCACTACAAGCAGGTTTTGTGTCCCTAACCTTTCTTACTCCATTTTACTTCCCCTAAAAATGTCATTTGCTAGTTTCCTGGGCCATCTAAATCCACTTGGATGAAGGACTTCTCCATACTTCTACTCCTCTGGATTTCTGTTCTATCTGGATCAATCAGAGCTTTTGCTATATTAGGCACAGACAACTGAACTTATATCTCCATACTCCATGGCTGAGACTTTTGCACGTCTTTTGAAAAATGTGCCTCTTACTTTCTATTTTAAGCCCAGATGTTCTCATGTTTGTGATAATTTGCATAATAGATGAGGTTTCTCACATAATTTCTGGTATTCTTTTGTGGATACATGAATTGAGGGAAACAGAAATTCTTTTAATATTGACGGTCCAGGCTGTTTTAAGGCCCAGGATGTAGTGACATCTATAGTGATATTTTGCAAAGTTAATTTTGATGTTGAGAAAATGAGGGACAGAATAGTTAGGTGGTTTCTCAAGGTCACAAAATGAGTCAGAAAGGCAGCAGGAATTAAATGACATGATACTTTAGAAACTATATGCCTAAATACTGTGAGGTTAAATGAGCTTTACTCATGGTGTCCTTTGTCATCATTTCATTATTCCTGAGATTCTGTGGGTAGAACCAATTCACAGCTGTTAGGTACAAATGACATTTGGGAAAAATTAAGAGAAAAATAAATTAAATAATGGGGAGGAATCACCTAAACCTGAGGCAGGCTGAATGGGCATAGTCTTGAAGGGTTCTATCCCACTGAGTATCAACTCCATTGATCTATCCCAGTAAGTCTCAGTAGACTAATTAACACTGCATTGTTTCAGGGGCACCATATAATTTTCAGCAGACTGTTGAGTTCTAGAGATCTGGCTGTGACCTTCATGTGGCATTCAAAAGCTGTGAGGGTTTGGGCAAGTCATTTAACCACTCTGGGCTTTAGTCCAAATAATTCTGGGCTTCAGTCCAAATAAGGGATTTGAGCTTGATGGTTCCTAAGAGTCTTTTCACTTCCAACAGTCACTTTTGCTTGTACTAAGCTAGTATTTTTTTCACTAGGATGTTACAAGAATAGAATATTTGGAATAGGAATGCTTAATGGTACATGAAAGGGATTTCACTGGAAAAGCCATGAAACAAAGAATAAAGAAACATCCTCTGAAATGTTTCTTTCAAAATCATACCTTTGGCCAGGTGTGGTAGCTCACACCCATAATCCCAGGGTTTTGGGAGGCTGAGGTGGGAGGATCAATTGAACCCAGGAGTTTGAGACCAGCCTAGGCAACATAAAAAGCCCTCATCTCTAAAAAAATTTAAAAATAAAAAATAAATTATCCAGGCATGCCTATAGTCCCAGCTACTCGGGAGGCTGAGACAAGAAGATTGCTTGAGCCCAGGAGTTCCAGGCTGCAGTGAGCTGTGATCATTGCCACTGCACTCCAGGCTGGGTAACAGAGTGAAACCCTGCCTCAGGAGAAAAAAAAATAATAATTTTACTAATATTACTTTAGAGTGATATTATATTGAGGATACTTGTAATTTTTAATAATTAAGTGAAATATTTTTATGAAAATAAAATAATTCTCATGGATAAAAATTTGAGTAAATGAATGTGCTCTAAAATTTGAATTTCACAAAAGGAAAGTCATTTCCATATAATAAGAATTAGAGCCTCTTTCTGATACAGCACTAAATGCTTCCCCTTGTCCAGCATTAAATAACAAAGAAATAAAATTATGCATTTATGTAAGTGATATTCTGAAAATACTCTTTCAAATTACTAGTTACATTATTGCACTTTGAATTATAATTGTAAGATTATTTTAATGAACATATTTTTAAAAACTACTTATATTTTTCATACTATGCAGAGGCTGGTATACTATCCCCATTATATATTGCATTTTAGACTCTGATGAAGTATAAAGGAATGCATTATTTAATATTAGTTAGCCAACAGAAATATTGTTATTTTTCATGATTCTTAATTGAAGATGGCGCAAAGTAAGAGAATCATTGTCTTAAGGAACAGCGTAACTGAAATTTCCTTTCTAAGCCTGTACATTTTGTACATAGTAAAGCATTAGCCCCAGGTTTCCATATATATTATATTAGGGTCTTAAGAATCTCATAGCAAATATAAATGTTCTGGAAGATTCTGGTTTAAAATTTCATGGCCATGCTTTCTGAGTAGCCTCTTCCAATTCGCTGCTAAAATTCAAATGGAGCCATGAAAAGAAGAAAGTTCTCAATAACATTGACAGCAGAGATACACATCTAGTCTTCTGGCCACACAAGAGGAATTTCCACTAATTACAAAGACTTGGAGCTAAGTTGATGAACACAATCAAGCTCCCCAACCTCAGATTTGAAAAAAAAAAAAAAAATGGGGCCAGTTGCCTTGGCTAATGCTAGTAATCTTAGCACTCTGGGAGGCTGAGGTGGGAGGATCACTTGCGCTCAGGAGTTCAAGACCAACCTGAGCAAGACTGAGACCCCATCTCTCCTAAAATAGAAAAAAGTTTAACTGGGTGTTGTGGCATGTGCCTACAGTCCCAGCCTCTTGGGAGGCTGAGGCAGGAAGATCACTTGAGCCCAGGAGTTTGAAGTTTCAGTGAGCTGATGGCATCCAAATGTAAACGTCTCTCTTGCTTCACATTCTAGCTCCCTTACTCCCATCTTACCTTCACTGAGAAGCAGGCTGAATTGACAAAACTGATACACAAACATGGAAAATCCTATATATACTCTATGGAAAGACTACATAAGGGTGTAAAACACGTATCACGTTTTTGAGATTCAGTACAGAGGGAACTAGCTGGGAAGGAATATAGGGCTAACAGAAAACCCCCTTTTCAAGAGCAATCCACTTGCTCTTTTTAAGAGTAATACAGAAAATTCTGGAAGGATCCCCATCATGAGTCCCTAATATGGAGTAGTGGTAGCTGAAGTAGAAAGTGTACCATGAGAAGCAACACACTAGGAATGGCTCTCACTCTGTCGAGAAACACTTCCCGAAGCCCCTGGACCACAATGTCAAAGATGAAAACCATCTCGCATGTAGAACCTGGAGTGTGGTCAGGCTGTTCTCTGAAGACAGCGGGAATCCCTCCGGTTCTGGGCAGGAGACAGAAAGGAGGTCATACTGCTACACTCTTTCTAAACTGCCATTTGGAATGATGAACAGAAAGTCAGTTCCTTGTCCTGGAGGCTTCAAGAACCCTAACCAGAGGTAATTCATCAAAACAAAGTTCCCAACTGGGTGCCTATGGCTCTGTCTCCTCTCCACTTCCTATAGATTGCTGCACTCCAGAGCTGATAGGATGAACTTTTATAAAGCAGTTTAAATAGAGAGGAAGCCTAAGGAAAATATTTTTAGATAAATACTGTATCTAAAGTATCTCTTCTTAAGGATGAGTAGACAGAAAATCAAAAATATTATACTCAATGAGAGGAGATAAATGTAGCAATAAAATGATGTAAGAAGAACATAGTTGCATAATTTAAAAAAATATGAATCTACTAAATGAGAGATCCAAAGAAGTGAGATAAATTAAAAATTTGATGTGAAAATTAAGGCTGGATCACAGAGGAAGATAAATTTTTTTAAAGATTAAATAAGTAAGTATTAACTTTGAATAGCTGTATGTTCTAAAAGTAATACAGAAAACATTTAAAGAAAAAGAAAATTAAAAATTAATTTAAACTTTATTATTGAGAGATAATCACATTTTTGGTGTATGCTTACAATACTTTTGCCATGTGGGTGTGAAGAAGGTATGATTGTATATGTAATGAGTATATTTTCTTAGGTCTAGAAGATATATATTCTAATATGTCATGTTACATGACACCACTACATGATTCAGTAACAGCATTTTGGATTAAAAAAACTTTAAATTTAATATATAGAAAAACTTACACTGAGAAAAACATTCTACATGTCTTTATAACATTTTCTTCTTTCATATCACAAAGTTTGAGTCAAATCCTCCTTCACACTTAGAGACTAAAAATACTGTGAAACACTTTGGCCAGAGGCAGCACTGCAAGCATCATCAAGTCATGCTGCTTTTCCAAATTCCTCATCAGGAGTTTGACCTTTTGAGGCCCTTTGTGCTCAGTGGTGCAATTTCAAGGAAAATCAAAGAATACTGGAGTTTCAACTCCATTTTTAAATTTATTGTAAGCCTAAGGTTTTTGTTTATTTTAGTTCAAAACCAGCACAGAATATGAAAAAGCTTTCCTTGCAAGTCTGATGGAAGATTTTGGCAGATAATGTTTGGCACCAGAGTGACATCTTTGAAAATTCCAGGATCTGGTTGGAGGTAATAGATTCTAATGTCTTTAATTATATTGTTGTGTGTATGACAGGATGTGTTTTATGAACAATAACTTTTAATTTCAATGTTTCATCCCAATGTAATATTTTGGAAGGTACTTTTAGAAACAATTAAGAATGTACATTTAAGTTATAAATGCCTGAGATGCTACTAATGAACATGACTTAAGTGATAATCAGCCAACAAGTTCCATACACACCAGGAAGCTCCCACCTGGGCTGACAACCACCACCACATCTCAACTCACTTCCTGATTTGGTGGCTGTCAAAAATTTTTTGACATCAGTTGTTAGACAAATTGAATTTCAGATATTTGGACAAAACATGCATCTCTGAATGGAGGACTTTCAGAAATAGAGTGTATATGAATATGCACTTTATAGCATTTTACAGAAGTGATGTTATAATGAAACATGATTTTTTCACTTAAGGACAATTTATTGAAAGTGTTTTTCCATGTCATTAATTACTCCTTTCAAGCATCATTTTTAATAATAGAATAACATTCATTATATAGTTATGACATGTTTTAAACATTATTTCGGTCATTATCAGTTATTTATAATTCCATTATACTATAAATGTCAGTGAAATGTAGCTAAATCTTTGTGAACGTCCAGGGCCATTTCTCTGGATAAATACCTAGAAGCAGTGTCTGGGTCAAAAGATATGCATATCCTTGTAAAGGATTTGAATGCATCAGACCTAAGGGCTCTACATAAAAACCATACGCTATCCTCCAATCCTCTACTTGCCAGCATGCCTCCTCCTGTCCCTGTCTGACTTTCATGGTGCTCTTGGTCTTGGTGCAGCTGATTCCTGGCACTACTGATTCCTCACGGTGAAAGAGCTTCCATGGGGAGACTGCCACGTGCTCTGTCCCTGCATATCAAAGGGTGTGTGGCATTTACCAGGGTCTGCTCTGCTTACTTCTTGCATTTCTACAGTCACTTCTCCAGGAGGAGTTTGTAAAAATTAACCAAAGGTCTGTTTCTTCAGTCTGGTCCCATCTAGAAGCTACCTAGCAGAATGTCTTCAAAGTCTGGTATGTGGAGAACATTGATCCTTAGCTTTTAACTTCAAGTTCGTTTTCCAATTGTTCACTTAATGTCCTTTAGGAATTTAGGGGTTTCAACTAAAAGGCTTTAGATGTTGTTGGCTTGCTTTATTACAGTGTATGAGTATAAAAAGGGACATATCTAACCTGGGCAACATAGTAAGACCCCATTTCTACCAAAAAAAAAAAAGTTAGCTGGCATGGTGGCACATGCCTGTAGTCCCAGCTACTCAGGAGGCTGAGGCAGGAGGATCACTTGAGCCCAGGGGTTTGAGGTTGCAGTGAGCTATGAATTATGCCACTGTACTCTAGCCTGGACAACAGAGCGAGACTCTGTCTCAAAAAAAAAAAAAAAATGACATATCCAAAGTGATATGGTTAAAAAGAAATAACTAGAGACCCAGAAAAATCAGTTTATCCCTTTTTTTGTGGCAACTATCAGGTCATCCTTGAGCATTTGTAACTCATTTTCTCACTGTCGGTGCTTAACCCCAGGATCATCTATAGTAATATGGACAGGAAAGTGACTCTATGAAGGGAATAAGCATATTGTACACGGCCACTGAAGGAGGCCAGATGCACACTTGCACCAGATACTCCTGTGGTAGAGTCTTCCACAGACCTGAACCTAGGTGACAGGGGCCCCTGTGGTCTGATATTTCCTACTGCCTTTTCACCTTTTATCTAAGACAGGACATACGACCAGGTGATGTTCCACAGATGCTGCCTTGATCTTGCCTTCAGATGGCAATTTCATAAAAACGCCAAATCAAGTCCTGCTTATGATTGAATCCTATGGACATCATTACAGGGTTCTGGTTAGTTACTGAGAAGGAATCGCTGGCAACCATGAATAAAACCTCAAATTTCGCCTCTGAATCCCACATTCTTTTAGTCCCATGTTTTAAAAAGTAGCATTGAATAAACATAAAGTTTCAGTTATGCAAGATGAAATGAGATCTAGAGATCTGGTTTACAATGTTGTGCCTACAGTTAACAATATTGTATTGTGCATTAAAAAAAATGATAAATAGGTAGATCTCATGTTAAGTGTTCTTAACCATAATTTTTTAAAAGAGTAGTATTAGATGTTCTCATGGTACGATCACAGCTATCTGCTTGCCCCAGTCCGTCTATACCAGCAGTTCCCAACCCATGAGGATGCCCAGCAGAGCTTTGATTTCGTGGCCCCTCTTCCAGAGATTCCAATTTAATTGCTATAAGCAGGTGTAATACTGCTTAAAACTCAGCCATGGGAATGAGAGGAACCAAACAGAGAAAAGGTGCAGGAGCAGTGAAAACTAAATGAACGCTAAATAAAACAGATATTTCAGTTTTACACTCCCTCACCAAACCATGTGGCCAGCCATATTTGTGGAAATGTAAACAATTTAATTTCATGCTTTCTGCCTTCCCCTCCTCCTCCTGCCCCCTTTCTCCTCCTCTTTCTTTTTATTCTTCTTTCTCTTTTCTTCAAGCTGTCAAACATTAGCTCCAATTTTGCCTCCTCTTTTCCTTTGGGGGATAAACCTTCCTTATGTCCCCACAATGGTTAGGTGACCCTGCTTTTTCTCCTTTTTGTCTTGTTGACCACAGGGCTATCATGACTTTTTCTCACTGTGTGTATGTGTGTGTTTATAATCCTAATTCTACAATAAGCAGGACCTGAGGCTGCAGAGTGTGTTTAATTATTAGTTTACATTGTTGTGCCTTTAACTGGACGCTGAGCTCCTGACTGCCAAAGTCCCTGGATTACTCCTCTTTGAATCCCCAGCACCTAACACAGTCAGTTCTCAGTAAATGCTGTTGAGTGAATTCAGAAGGGAAAAAAATGACTGCTTTTGTTTGTTTTGTTCTTCAGCTAACATGGAGTTTAGCACCTTTTTCTTTGATGTTTTGAGGCTTCCTGGGATTTTAATTGACTTGGGCACATTAATTTCAAAAAAGAAAGGAAAGTAATTATGTAGCTTCAAGGTTCTAACCTCAGATGCCCTCGGTTCAATACTGTGGTATGCTCTAACGTTAATTTAACAACTGCTAATGGTCTAACTTACACAATCAGAAAGAAGAAACAAAGAGGTTAATATAAACTTGAATCAAGAAACTTTAACATTTATATTCAAGGAAGGTAATATTTTTCCCAAAAAAGCATTCACTTATAAAAAATTTTAAAAGTATTGAAGCTCACATTCCCAGCTCTTCTCCTGACTTAGAGGGTAAAATTAGTCATCACCCCTAAAATGTTTAAATGAAAATATAGAAGTTGTGTTTGAAAGATAAACACTTTTCTTCCTCATGTGATTGTGAGAATACCAGATTGCTGGTCCATTCTTTTGACAGGTGTCTCTTGGAATGAACTGTTGAGAGGCCTGGCATGATTTGACAGCACTTTGACAGGACACTGTCTCATACATGCAGTCCCTGAGCAAATTGGCTTCAGAATATCCCTTAACGAATTCCAAGTCAGAGCAATTTGAGGCAGCCATGTCAGCTTAGATTATTATCTCCTTCAGCCTCTAAAGACAACATGGGTTCTCTGTCAGCTCTCTGCAGACAAGTTGCACCATCACCCTCAAATGTTAAAAAGTGAAGGAAGTGAAGTTACTTTACTAAATTTCAAAAAGCAGAATGATTTTCATAAGCATTCCTCATGGGAGTTTTGGATTACTCAAATCCAAATCCTAGCTGTTCCACGTACTAGCTACTGAATTTAAACAATGCACTTGATTTATTTAAGCCCACGTTTCTTCTGAAAAATGAGAATATTAGATCTGTTGTGCAGAAGAAATGAAATAATCCAAGTAAAGTCTGTAAGATGTTGCCTGGTCCATAATTAGGGCTCAATAATGGCAACTATCATTACTCTAAAGACTTCTTTACCGTGTGGCAATTGGGAATGATGACCTCCATAGTCATTTCAAGAATCATTTTGTACATAAACCCATTACAACATAGGCATAAAATATAATGCATCTACATCCCAGCAGAACCCCAGGCAATCCAGGGAGAATAAAAACAAATGTGCATTGAAATTCTTTCTACTCTGCCATTCTCAGTTTTATTTTATGATATATGTATAACATTTATTGAGGTAGCATATCTCTCTTTATTACCAAAGTAAAATATGTTTCTTATGGAAACTTGAAAAACACAAAGTATCTTGAGTGTGCACACAATCAACAGCACACAATGATCCAGATATAAATACAGAAAACATGAAGGTATTTATGTTATCCTGCTAGTATTTTATGAATGCATAAAATGTAAACAAATAAAATTTAATTAAGATTATGTTGCCTTTATTTTAATTTTCATTTAATATTATTTTGATCAAACACCCTATCAAAAAGTGGGCAAAGGACATGAACAGAAACTGTTCAAAAGAAGACAGACTCATGGCCAAGAAAAATATGATAAATGCTGAACATCTCTAATCATCAGGGAAATGCAAATCAAAACCACAATGAGATATCACTT
>CAUYRT010102222.1:0-36290 GCA_963574885.1 Lepilemur ruficaudatus
CTTTCAATAAATAAGAACAAACCAACAAAAAGCAGACGGATTGATCCAAGCATAAAAATAATTAAAGGATTTTAGAAAAAACTCTGATTTTTTATTTTTATTTATTTATTTTTTTGAGACAGAGTCTCACTCTGTTGCCCGGGCTAGAGTGAGTGCCATGGTGTCAGCCTAGCTCACAGCAACCTCAAACTTCTGAGCTGAAGCAATCCTACTGCCTCAGCCTCCTGAGTAGCTGGGACTACAGGCATGTGCCCCCATGCCCGGCTAATTTTTTTCTATATATTTGTAGTTGTCCAGCTAATTTTTTTCTATTTTTTTAGTAGAGACAGGGTCTCGCTCTTGCTCAGGCTGGTCTTGAACTCCTGAGCTCAAATGATCCGCTCACTTAGGCCTTCCAGAGTGCTAGGATTACAAGTGTGAGCCACTGCACCCGGCTGGAAAAAAACTCTGATATTTGAAGAGAGAAGGGAAAATGAGAAGATGAAGGGAACATTCATGAGCGATTTTGTGGGTGTGCCTACATCTTATCATTTTTTTAATCACCCCATCAAACTTATGAAGTTTTAGACAAGAAACAGAAGGTTAGAGCTGTTAAGAACATTACCCAACAAAGTGGCAGTTGAGCTCAGTTCTGTCTAAACATAATTGCTTTCTTCCTTTCATGCTTTTCTAGTACATCTGGGACAGGGAGGCTGGAAATAAGCAGAAAATCCAAGATTGTCATATAAAAGATATCTAGAAAATGACAATAAAAAAAAGAAAATCAAAAAAACATTCTCCCTTTCTCACCTTTTTGGAGAAAAACAGACAAGAATCCTGAGAGTTTATCTTCATAGAGATGATGAAATTATCCAATAATTTGCACATTTGTGAGTTTGCTTCCTTCAGCATGCAAAAACGGACAAAACCAAACATTCCTAGCTTATCTAATGGTGTGCTGGAGGAAATAACAAGCAAAATCTGTTCCTACCTTTTAGCCTAATTGATGGCAACATGTAGAGGCAGGAGGAATCCTGGTAAAAAGGGCTGTGAGGAATATTGAAATCAGGTAGCCACAGGCATTGGAAGCAGGTAGAATGCCCAGCAACAGTGGAAGCTTGGGTGAATGGCTCAGTGATCTGGCAGGTGTCCCCTCTGCCCGGCTTCATTGAGTAACTTGGGCAACATCAACTATCTCTATGCCTCTTTTTTTTTTTTCCAGTTTTATTCTTCCTCATTTATTTGTTAGTCAATGTTGCACAAATTGATAAGATGTCTGTAAGTACTTTGAACTTCTTAGAAGAAAGAAATAGACAGAAAAAATTTTGAGACAGAACCCTTACTTTAGGAATGTGTGAGGAAGAAGAATTGTCTTTAAAGTTATAACTGTGAGGTCCTAGGAAGTCCCTACCTACTGCCTAAATTTAAATAATAACTAAAACAATCTCACTGGAGAATGTAGCAAAACGTATTTGTGGTTTGGATTCAAATTCTAATGAAAAATGCAAATGAGAAATCTGTTATATGAACAGGTCAAAAACAAGCAATAGTTTTTCTCTTGTTAAACCGAAGTTTAGAATATGCCTCTTTTAATGTTTTGTCCTGGAAGAACTGTATATTTTGGGGACAAATGGCAAGATTTAAAAGGTGAGAAAGGTCTTCTGGAATGACTTTTATTAGAGAAGAAACGAGTTCAGGGCTGGACAGCCTCTCAACACATTACAGGAAACTAAGGGTGCTAAGAGTTCACATTTACTGTAAGTATTTTGTTAAATGTTTTAAATACAATATCTAACTCAATTCTCAAGACAGCCCTACAAGTTAGGGACTGTTATTATCTCTATTTTGGAAAGGTGGGATTGAAATATAGTAGTTCATTAATTTGCCAAAGCCAGAGGATAGATAGTAAAGGTAGACATACCGTTTAACCTGAGATTCACCTGACTCTGGAACCCCTGCTCCTAAACATGTGCCATATTTCTCACTCTTCAGGTAACTTAATAGTAAATGGGAAAGGTTGACTTCTGTATGTCTTTAGCTTCACCTGCCTCCCTTTCTTCCATCCTTCCCCAGAAATATCTCTCTAGGATGAAAGGCAATAAGAACATTGCCTCTGATGGGTCATGCTCATAAATGAAGCGATTTCAATGATTTTGTCAATGGTTGGTCACTAGTACATCATTCGTCAATAGTACAATGCCTGTTATACAAGACTGCCTAGAGCTGAACTGGACTTAAAGCATCACTGTTCCAGAATAAAGTTTTTCCATCAGTAGATTCAACCCTCACTGTATAGACTGGCTCTCAAAGGCCACTGGGAAAATGTCCAGTTGGTATCTGGAGAAATCCGGTATTCGCTGTTGGGTAAATTAATTATATTGCTTTCTACTCTAAGATTTGAGAAGAGAAACATAGGTATCAGGCAGAAAACTAAGGATTAGCTTTACTGCTGATAAAACTGGTTTGGAGAATGTGCTCTGGACTCACAGGCAAAACAGGCTTCCTAATACTCTCCTTTCCTCACCACTCCAAATAGGCCAACCAACAAATCAATACACAAAAACACTGGGGAGTATAGGGGCTTAATCCACAAAATTCCACTTTTCATTCTTTCAGAGTACATTGTGTTTATTTTTATACGCAGCCCTCCTCTTCATCCTACCTTAAAGAAGACGCTGCTTATTTGACTTGGAAAATTGAAAAGAGGTTCAGGTGCAAGCAAGTGACCTACACCTTTTTTGGCTCTTTTATTCAGAACTTGCCTGCCAGCAGGCTGAGCCCATCTGCCCTCCTGTCCTTTGCTTGGTAACCTAGTAGGGCAGGTGGGGCTATACTGTGCACGTGTTCTCCAATCTCACTTTAATGCTAATAAAGCTGATATTCTCATCCCTGACTGTTTTATCTCTTTCCTAAATGGTTCACAACTTGAAGAAACTGACAGAGTGAGTAACTGGCGCTCCCTTCAGACACTCCAGCGGTCCGTGGGATACACCAAGGATGCCTTCCACTGGGCAGAAGGGCAGCCAGAGATGTGAGCAGTGGGAAAATCTCGCAAAGTTAACCTCACATCCAGCCAAATACCCTAAGACCAATCAAAACTAATGTTTGCTCTGCATGTTATTTCCTTCTGGAAAATTCTCTCATCTGATATCCCAAAAGAATTATATATAAGGCCCAGCACCTCAACCCTATGGCTTTCAACCCCCAAACTAAAACAGATTGATTTTGTTAAGGGCCAAGCTCCAAGCACCTCACAAAATCTATTTCTTTTACTTCCCTTCCCTTATCTGTTCTTTCACCGTTCCTTGCAGGTGTATTTTGAGTGTTGTAACCAGCTAGATTCAGAAAAAAATCTTGGCCTGGAAGTGGTGACAGGCCACACTGTAAGTACAGTTGGCAGCACGGTGTTCCCAATCCACCACAAAGAACATATGAACTCTTTGTACCTGACACTTTACACAATATGCTCCCTGGCTTTAAGAAAACATTATTTCATGTTCTGCCTCTAATCAGTCTTGTCTGCCAGCCTCGAGAACTGAGAGGTTCATTGTTATATGCAGCTGTCATTTGTTCCATCTCTGGGCTCTCTCTGCCTTCAATATCTTTGTGGTATTTAGTGAAAGTAATTTTCAGTTGGAAATCTTCTGCCCTTTCAGTAAGTGCAAGTATAGCACTTCATCAATGGCCAAAGAATTCCGAGCTATCTGGGATGTATCAGGACAGTTGATAAAACCTCACGGAGCAACCTATGATAGTACATCCCATCATAAATTAAAAAAAAAAAAGGCAGAAAGGGCCTTTGTCAGTGTTTATCTGAAGCGCTTTTATTCTTTGCCCTTGATTTCCTCTTCAGAAAATTGATGCGCCCTTAAATTGAAGCAAGAGGCTTGACAGGTGATGGTTAGTGTGATAACTGCTCAGATTTCATCAGCCAGTGTTTTTCTGGTGGTGCAATTGTCGGAACTTTCAGCTAGATTACCTGTCATCCACTACATCAGATAAAAGAGGCAGGGTTGAAAGATGCAGTTTTACCACTGTACCTCGTAGGAAATGAAAAGTGCAGGTGTGGTAACAGTAGCAAGGAAGAAGTACAATTATTTTCTAATCAGGATATTTCTTCAAGAAAGTTGGTGCCTAAATTGGCAACCATTGGGCAAAACCATTGCTAAATTTACATCGCTAAATTAATGAGGAAGAAATGAAAAGAACAGTCAGTTGCACTGTAAGGAGTGCTATAAACTCCCCCTTCTCCATCCATTTTATTTGTTCCACATATTGAAATAGTCACAGCTTATTTTTAGATACAAGGAAAGTGTTCCTATTTTTGATACATCTCAATATGCTGATTTGAGCCTATATTTTGATCTGCTGTTAAGCTGCTTGAAACCCCGAAGAGAGGTATTATTCTACAGAAAGTTTTACAGGAAAACTTTTCAGTTAAAAAAATTAGAAATAACACATTTTAGGAGACTTGTGCTAGAGAATAATTTTGTGACAATTTTTTCAAATATTAAAAGAAACATGAGGTCATAAATCAGACAGGAAAGACCCTGACAATAAATATGTGTTTTTATTGATGAGGTTATATTGTGCACTATTTCCTCACTTCAGATTAAAAAGAATAAACTAATTTCATCCTTTTCTGTCTGCCACTTCCTCAGAATGAAACAGGTATTTGAATATAGCCGTCACATGACAAATAGAAATTTGTTGTCTCTTAAAAGAAAAAGGGAGAACCTTGCTTCTAGATAGGATGGACGAGAACTAAACACTTTATGACCAAATTAGATAAGGATTTTCACTAGAAAGGACCTATTTTCAGAGTTTTCTACAATTACTTACAATCATTTATTTTCCAGGGTGAAATTTGGCATCCAAATATGGCTCTCATACAAGGAACAATTATTCATTATCGGGGCAAAGAAATGATTTTTCATAGCACAGTCACACACACGTTTAGATCGTCCCAATTTGATTTAATTTTAATACTCACCAGGGTAAATCTTACCAGAAAATGTTTGTCACCAAGTATGTGGAGTCTCCTATTCATGTGAGTTCAGTATATTGTGAGTCTTTATTAAATATCAATCTAATATAAGCAGTTATCGAGCCATTTCTAAAATTTCCTTTTTTTTCTTTCTCTCTTGTATTTTCATTTGGAAGTAGTTTGCTATACTAGAAAGAAGACTGAACTGGGGGGATGCAAGACAAAATGGTCAAGCATTGGGTATTACTTAGAGAAGAGTCTAGATCACATGCATCAAAACCAAAAACATGGTTTACCCCAAGGGGAGTGGTTAGGGAAAGGAGAGAGGCAGATTATTAACTTTTCATCATACAATTCTGTATTATTGGACTCTAATTACCTTTGTAACTAATAATAATATTAATAAAATAGAAAATAATAATAATAAGATATTTCTTACATTGAACTGAAATTAAGCTTCCTGTAACTTCCGCCTCCTTGTCCTGTCTTGGTGTCCCCAGAGCTGTATAGAACTCATCCTCTCCTTTTTCCACGAGATGACCTGCAAACATTTCAAATTTGCTTCATGCCCTCTTTAGAAAAGTTAAAAAATATATATACACTCTCAGGAATTATTCTAGGTTTAAATCCTGGCTCCTTTACTTTCTAGGTGTGGAATTTGGGGCTAGGAATTTTTCTTCTTTTAACTTCAGTTTTCTCATCTGCAAAATGGGGATAATAATACCCAGGTTATAAAGTTGTTATGAGGATTACATTATATAACCCATGTGAAGTGCTCTGGACATAGAAAGTACACAATAAATACCAACGTCTCAGAATTAGGAAGCCTGTATATCTATCAGTAACTAGACACAAGGTGTATTCCTTGAGTCAAAAGTTGGAGCTTTGCTGAGCCTACTTATTTTCCCCCCTTATAAAATGGGTAGATTAGAAGTGATGGTATCTGAGGCCTCTTCTGTTTCAAACTTTTGTGATTCTATTTGAAATATAGCCAGAGAGATGCATGTATGTTGATTTCATGAAAAAAAAAACCCTCCAGTTGTGACCTCAGACTACCATATATGTCCTCATCTCAATCATTAGGTTGAGTCTTATGTCCAAGAACAACATTCAGAAAAATCACAGCCTAGATGTAACTAGTTGGTTCAGAGTTAGGAAGTGCCTTTAGTGAATAATTCCCCACATGAAATCTCTGCATCAATCAAAATGAACAGCTTGCTATCTCTTCACTTAGCCAAGATCTCTCCTTCATATCTTTAAAGCATGAAGCCTCCAACCATTTAAGAAGCCTAAAATGAACTCACCACAATGTGAAATATCACCTGACCTCTCTGGCGTATAAGAAAATCCTCCTCCTCCAAATGTAAACATTTCTAATCCTGCCTTTGGATTTGTGAGGTCATCTGGGTCAACCTCCCATCACAGCTCATACAGTTGTATTGACAGAGAGTCAACGATATTTTGAGCTAGATCATTCCATGATCTATTTGCACAAATTATTAGAAAGATCTTTCTTACATTGGACTGAAATGTAAGCTAAAGCTTCCTGTAGCTTCCACTTCCTTGTCCTGTCTTGGTGTCCCCAAAGTTGTATAGAACCCATCCTCTCCTTCTTCCTTGAGATGACCTGCAAACATTTCAAATTTACTTCATGCCCTCTTTATGTTTCCTGTTTTCCAAGCTCACTATCTACTATCTCAGTCTCCATTAAGAGTGAAATAAGTAATACGAGGTCCTTTGGCATTCCTCCAAAATCACAATCACAGACCTTTCTTCCCCATATACCTTGAGGTACTTTTAAAACATTTATCCACAATCACAACTCTACTCCAAAAAGGCTCTGACAAGTATCAAATATAGTAGGACCACTATAGCTCACTCCCTGGGCACCATGTTCGATCTAGGAGTAGGTATATGTTTGTTTTATTTTGCTAGCATTCCCAGATCTCCCAGCATAGAAATCTTATTTAAAAAAAAAAAAAAAAGGAGGCCAGGCGCGGTGGCTCACGCCCTGGCCTCCTAGCACTCTGGGAGGCCAAGGCCGGCGGATCGCTCAAGGTCAGCAGTTCGAAACCAGCCTGAGCAAGAGCAAGACCCCGTCTCTACTAAAAATAGAAAGAAATTAATTGGCTAACTAAAAATATATAGAAAAAATTAGCCAGGCATGGTGGCGCATGCCTGTAGTCCCAGCTACCTGGGAGGCTGAGGCAGGAGAATCGCCTTAGCTCAGGAGTTTGAGGTTGCTGTGAGCTAGGCTGGTGCCACAGCACTCAATCTAGCCTGGGCAAAAGATTGTGACTCTTTATAAAAAAAAAAAAAAAAAAAAAAAAAAAGAAGGAGGAGAAGAAAAGAAGATAGTTTGGCCAAACGGTTTTAGTGAACCCATTCTGGCCCTTATTAATCATTATTTTCTTTTTTTATGTGATGAATAATCATCTGTTTAATAATTCCTTTTAAAATATTTCCTTGCTGGAGCATTTGGACATTCATAGGCAAAAAAATAAATAAACCTTGACCTAATTCTTACAATTATACAAAAACTAACTCAAAATAGATCATGGACTTAAAAGTAAAATGCAAAACAATCTGACTTTTAGAAAAAAACATAAACATAGAACAAAACCTTTGGGACCTAAGGTTAGGCAAAGAGTACTTAGACTTGACATCAAAAGCAAAATCCATATAAGGGAAAATTGATAAATCTCAAATCCATTCTTTTCCAGCAGTGAGACCTTGAGAAGTTACATACACTCGATGCTTCAGTCTCTTTATTTGTGAAATGGGCATAATAATAGGACCCATTTTTTAGCAGTGTTGTGGGGTTAAATGGATGTAAAGTGTTTGGAACAGGCCCAATAAAGTTAACTACTATATCAGATTCTGGTAGCTAGAGGGAAAAGGGAGGGAGCTGTCATATGAAGAAATAAAGATCTCAATAAAAGTAAACACATGAGCATTATAAAAGATAGTATTATTGTAAAAACAATTTGTAATTCTAATTTTTGTTTTCTTCATAATTTAAGAAATGAATACATTTAAAAATTATCAATCCAAAGCTAGTATTATTCTAACTTTGGTTTGTAACTTCATGTTTTGTTTTCTACATAATTTAAAAGACTAATGTATTAAGAAGAATTATTAGTTTATGTGTTTGGGGCACACAATGTATAAAGATGTAATTTTATGACAACAACCCAAAGGAGTGGGGATGGAGCTGTAAAGGAGCAGAGATTTTTATGTTACTGAGGCTGAGCTGGTATAAATTCAAATTAGAGTGTTATAACTTTAGGATGTTAAATGTAATCCCCATGGCAACCACAAAGAAAATAGCTATAGAACATACACAAAAGGAGATGAGAAAAGAAATTTAAACATTTCACTACAAGAAAAAAAACAACTAAACACAAAAGACAGTAATGCAGGAAATGAGGGACACAAAAAAAGCTCTATATGGTATACAGAAAACATATAGCAAAATGACAGAAGTTCCTCTTTATCAGTAATTACTTTAAATGTGAACAGATTGAACTCTCCAATCAAAAGGCAAAGATTGGCTGTTGGAAGAAAAAACGTGAGATGTAACTATAGGCTCTCTGAAAGAGACTCACTTTAGATCCAAAGACATAAATAGACTGAAAGTGAATGGATAGAAAAAGATATTCCATCAAATAGTAACCAAAAGAGACCAGGGGTGGTTATATTAACACTAATATCAGACAAAATAGACTGTAAATCAGAAAAGTTTACAAGAGACAAAGAAGGACATTTAATATTAATAAAAGGAGATACAGGAAGAAGATACAATAATTATAAGCATTTATTCACCTAATGACAGATCATCAAACTATATGAAGCAAAAAAATGACATAATTGAAAGGAGAAATACAATTCTACAATAATAGTTGGAGAGTACCATACCTCACTTTCAATAATGGATAGAACAACCAGACAGAAGATAAGTAAGAAAATAAAGGGCTTAAACACTATTATAAACCAACTAGATCTAACAGACATAGAGAGAACACTCTCTCAAACAACAATAGCATATACATTCTTCTCAAGTACAAATGGGACATTTTCCAGGATAGACCATATGTTAGGCCACAAATTAAGTCTTAATAGATTTTAAAGGATGGAGATAGTACCAAGTATCTTCTCTGAACACAGTGGGATGTTAGAAATCAATGACCAAAATAAAACTGGAAAATTCAGAAATTTGTAGAAATTAAACAACACATCAGATAAACAATGGATCAAAGAAGAAATCAGGAGAGGAATTAAAAAATACTTAGATCCTAGCACTCTGGGAGGCCGAGGCGGGTGGATAGCTCAAGGTCAGGAGTTCAAGACCAGCCTGAGCAAGAGCGAGACCCCGTCTCTACTATAATAGAAAGAAATTAATTGGCCAACTAAAAATATAAGTAAAAAATGAGCTGGGCATGGTGGCGCATGCCTGTAGTCCCAGCTACTCGGGAGGCTGAGGCAGAAGGATCGCTTGAGCCCAGGAGTTTGAGGTTGCTGTGAGCTAGGCTGATGCCATGGCACTCTACAGCCTGCGCAACAGAGTGAGACTCTGTCTCAAAAAAAAAAAAAAAAATACTTAGAGACAAATGAAAATGAAAACAAAACATATGAAAACTTATGGTATGCAACAAAAGCAGTGCTAAGGGGGAAATTTATAGCTATAAGCACTTATGTTAAAAAAAAATAAGAAAGATCTCAAACCAACCCGATTTTATAACTTAAGGGGCTAGAAAAAGTAGAACAAACTATCCCAAAGCTAGCAGAAAGAAGGACATAATTAAGATTAAAACAGAGATAAATGAAATACAGAATAGAGAAACAATAGAGAAAAATCAGTGAAATAAAAAAGCTGCTTTTTTGAAAAGATTAACGAAGTTGATAAACCTTTAACTAGATGGACTAAGAAAAAGAAAAGACTCAAACTATTAAAATCAGAAATGAAAATACAGACATTACTACCAATTCCAGAGAAATAAAAAGGATTATAAGAGAATATTATGAACAATTGTATACCAACAAATTGGATAACCTAGGTGAAACAGATACATTCCTAGAAACACAAAGCCTACCTAGAATAAATTATGAAGAAAGAAAATCTGAGTAGACCTATAACTAGTAAAGGAGTTGACTCAATCAGTATTCAATATCTCCTGACAAAGAAAAGCCCTGGACCTGATGGTTTCACCAGAGTAAGCTAACAAATGTTTAAAGAAGTACTGCTATCAATGCTTCTCAAACTTTTCCCAAAAAATTGAAGAGGAGAGAACGCTACCTAACTCATTCTATGAAGACAGCATTACCCTGATACCAAAGATAGACAGGACACTATAAGAAAAAAGAACTGCAGATCACCTTCCCTTATGAATATTGGTTCAAAAATTCTCAAAAAAAAAGTACTGGCAAACCAAATTCAGCAGCATATTAAAAGATTACATACCGTAATAAAATGGAATTTATCACTAGAATGCAAAGATGGTTCAGCACATGAAATTCAATCAATCATTAACAGAATAAAGGAACAAAATCACATGATCTTCTTAATTGATCCAGCAAAAGTATTTGACAAATTTCAACACCCTTTCATGATAAAAACACTCAACAAACTAGGAATAAAAAGAAACAACCTCAGCATTATAAAAGCTAAATATGAAAAGAACACAGCAAACATTGTACTCACTGGTGAAAGGGTGAGTATTTTCCTTCTAAGATTAGGAACAAGACAACAATGTCTACTTGCACCACTTAAATGCAACAGGGTACTGGAAATTCTAGCCAGAACAAATAGGCAAGAAAAAAAAATAAAAGACATCCAAATTAGAATGAAATATGTAAAAAATTCCACAAAAACCTATTAGAACTAATAAATGAATTTATCAAAATAGCAAGATACAAAGTCAACACACAAAAATCAGTTTCATTTCTACACACTAATAATCAATAATAAGAATAAATTACTTAAGAATTAATCAAGAAGATGCAAACTCTTTTACAATGGAAACTATAAAACATTACTGAAAGAAATTAAAGAAGCACAAATAAATGGAAACACATGTTCATGGATTGGAAGACTTATTATTGTTAAGCTATCATTACTACCCAAAGTGATCCACACATTTAATGTAATCCCTATCAAAGTCACAATGACACTTTTTGCAGATATAGGAAAACTCATCCTAAAATTCATATGGATCTCCCAAATAGCCAAAACAGCCTTGAAAAAGAAGAACAAAACTAGAGAAATCACACTTACTAATTTGAAACTTACGATAAAGCCACATTAATCATAACAGTGTGGTACTAGCATAAATACAGATATATAGACCAATGAAATAGAATAGAAAGCCCCACAATAAATCCTTACATATGTGGTCAAATGATTTTTGACAAGAATTCCAAGACCATTCAATGGGGAAAAGACAGTCTTTGCAACAAATGGTGCTGGGAAAATTAGATATCCATATGCAAAGGAATGAAGTTAGACTTTTATCTAATACCATATAAAAAATTAACTGAAAATGGATCAAAGACCTAATTGTAAAACTAAAATTATAAAATTATAAAACTTTTAGCAGAAAACAAAGGGCAAAATCTTCATAACACTGGATTTTGCAATGATTTCTTAAATATGACAACAAAGGCATAGGCAACAAAAGAAAAAATATACAAATTGACTTCATAAAAACTAAAAAATTTTGTGTATCAAAAGACAAGATAGAGTAAAAAAAGCAACTCATGGAATGGGAGAAAATATTTTCAAATCATATATCTGATAAGGGATTAAGATCTAGAATGTATAGAGGACACCTAAAACTCAACAACAAAAAGACAAAAGACCTAATTAAAAAATGGACAAAAAACTTGAAGAGGCATTTCTCCAAATAAGACATATAATGGCCAATATGCACATGAAAAGATGCTCAACATCACTAATAATTAGACAAATACAAATCAAAACTGCAATGAGATACTACCTCACACCCAAGAAGATGGCTACTATCAAAAAAACCCCAGAAAATAATAAGTGTTGATGAAGATGTAGAGAAATTGGAACGCTTGTGCATTGTTGGTGGAAATGTAAAATGGTATAGCTACAGTATGGCAATTCCTCAAAAAATTTAAAAATAAAATTGCCATATGATCTAACAATTCCACTTCTAGAATTGAAACCAGTATCTTGCAGAGATATTTGTGCAGCAATGTTCATAGCAGCATTATTCACAATGCCTAAAACATGGAAGCAGCCCAAGTGTCCACTAACGGATGAATGGATAAGCAAAATGTGGTATGTATACACACCATAGAATATGATCCAGCCTTAAAATGAAGGAAATTCTGCAATATGCTACAATATGGGTGAAACTTGAGGACATTGGCTTAGTGAAATAAGCCAATCACAAAAAAGACAAATACTATATGATTACACTTACATGAAATACTTAGAGTAGTCAAATTTATAGAGACAGAAAGTAGAATGGTGATTGACAGGAGGACTGGGGGAGGGACAAATGGGGACTTAGTGTTTAATGGATACAGGGTTTAGATTTTACAAGATGAAAAGTTTTATGGAGATGGCTGGTGGTAATGGTAGCACAACATTTATGAATTTATTTGATACCACTGAACTGTACACTTGAAATAAAAATGACAAAGATGGTAAATTTTACGTTGTATATTTTACCACTGCAGAAAATAGAGGGAAAAAAGTGAGACATAGTTGCAACAGCCAGATGTGAGAGTGGTAGCTTAAATGGAGATTTGGTGGCAATAGGTACCGGCAAAAGTGAATGGTTTCACGAGATATTTAGAAATTAACATCAGTAGATTTTTGTGATTGGGTAAGCATGGAGAATGAGAAGTAGAGGGTGACACCTATATTTATGGCTGCGGCAACTGGCAAAAATAACATGCCAGTTTCTGAGAAAGAAAACCAGAAGAGTAGGTTTGGAGGATGACTTCAGTTTTGGAGTTGAGGAGCCTATAAATCGTCGAAGTGGAAATATCTGAAGGTAGTTGGATGCACAGGCCAGTAGTTCAGGAGACAGCTCTGGGCTAGAGTTTCACTAGGGAGTCATTGGAATACGGGCTTCATATTATGGATAGAAACTGGATCTATCCATAATAGATCCATAATAGATGACAGGCTTGTCATGTCAGAGTGAAACAAAAAGAGGGCCATGGCCCAAACCCACTTTATCTCAGCATACACTCTCCCACAGTAGATGCAGGTGTGCTAGCAGTTTGCAACATGCAGGGTAAATCAAGTGTTACTTTTGCAAGGTCAGTTTTACTTGATAGAACTTAAGGCATTTTTTGTTCCAGCATTCAACAAGTATTTACTGGGTGTATAGTTTGTACCAGGCAACTCCTTCCTTCATGAGTTTACAGTCTAATAGAGCTAGACAAAATAATTTGCTGTATTAGATAGTATATTAAAAGGTAAAATGTACCTTGAAGCTAAATAAAGCAAAGAAAGTGGATGGGGAATGCCAGATCAGGGCATAAGAGCAGCCTATAATTTTAAATGAAGGGAAGGAAGTGCTCTTCGTAGCTTGAAGAATATAAAGGAGTCATAGAGCTATTGGCAGAAAGAATGTTTCAGGGAGAAGGAACAACAAATGCAAATGTCCTACAACAGGAGTGTGTCCAGAGTCTTGGAGGAACAGCGCAGAGGCCGGTGTGGGTGGGAAAAAAAGTATTTAGGAGGAAGAATAATAAAAATGTTAAGAGAAGTGGCAAGAAGCCAGACCATGCAGGGTCACACTGTCTATTGTAAGAACATTGTTTGACCAGAGGACAAACATGATCTGACATCCTTTCTAACAAGATTACTCTGGCTGTCATATATATACACTGGAAAGACTGGAAGTGGAGTGTGAGAGCAACGGAAATTCTTGAATGTTACTCTTCAGTTGGTGACACACTCTCATCTTTGGTCCCACTAATGCCACTTTTAATTCTTATTTATATATACCCCTGTTCACTTTAACATCCCCCTCTTCTCGATAGACGCTTCTTCTAATGTTCCTGAATATCTCCCTTCCTCCTTCCCTCTCTCCCTTCTGTTCTGCCTTCCTTCCTTCCACAAGCATTTATTGAATATTTACTCGAAGCCAGCAATTGGTGTTCCGTGTCTGAGCTCCAAAAACAAACAAGGAACCAATAGTTCAACGGGGTAACAGGCAAATGATAACACTATAACGCACAACATGCTAAAGTAGAAGTTTATACGAAGCACCACAGGAACACAGCAGAAGGAATCTTTAATTGCTGTGGAGAATAATGGTGAGGAGGTGCTACACAGTGGAGACGAGATATTATTACTTTAAAAAATTCCTTAATGGTCTTTCATTAATTACATTGTTAGCTTCATTAGACAAGAAAGATAAATTGTTCAATTATCATTCCTTGAACATGAAATTGTTCTTTAAAAAATACTGTTCATTGACTTGAGATTACTTTAGTAAAAGTGCACACCTTAAAGGGAAAAAACCCACTATTTTAAAAAGTAGTATATTCATGTGGTAAAAATTTCAATGGTACAAAGGCACTCAGCAAAAGGTGTATCTCCTTTCCATCCTAATCTGCCAATTCCTCTTCCTAGAGGTAATGTTCTCATCACTTTGTCATTTACACATACACATGATATCCTCTTCCCATTCATTTAGTTAGAAATAATAGCACTATTCTGCTCCTCATTTGTTTTCAAGTGTTATGGTTTATGTGGGTCTTAACAGACAAATCAAGGGTTGCGAGGCCAAGTGGGAAGGCCAGGTGCAGAGGGTATGCACAGGTGTCAAGGGAACAGGAGTGCTCCTTTGTTGAAGAATGGGTGATTGTGAGGAGCTAGAGTATGAGTGATTAGAGAACACACAAGAAAGTTCTGTTTAGTTAAGTACAAAGTGGATACAATTTTAAACGAAAGCAGGTATAGACTAGTAACACCGAAAGTCTAAAGATCCATGTTGTATGAATAATTGGTCATTTGCTAAGGGTGGGATTTCAAATTAGGGGGGAGAAAAGATGGATTATTCAATAAGTAATACTGGGACAATGGTAAGGCTCTTTGGAAAAAAGTTTAATCTTTTTTTTTTTACATCCTACATCAAAAGGCTCAAAGATTTTAAAAACGAAGCCATAAAAATAAAGAAGACAATACTAGAAAATCTTTTTAAAACTTTGGAATATAAAAGGCCTTTTAAATTATGACTAAAGTCCTATGATCATAACAGAACATTTAGGTAAATTTATAGAAAAATAATTTTTAAAACTTCTTAATGGAAACAAAATCAGTAAGTAAATCCAGAGAAAAACAACCAACTAGTAAGTGATTTCATGCCAACCAAGTAGCTAATTGCTGTAATACATAAAGAAATTCTACAAAATAATTAAAAATTTAAAAAAGCAAAGAATTTGAACAGAGTTTATGGAAAATGAATGGCTTTTAAACATATGCAAAAATATATAACCTCACTCAGTGTAAGAGAAAATAAATTAAAACTACATCAAGATAACGTAATTCAAAAGAGTGTATAATAAAAATTCCAGGTTTTCCAAAATACAGAACTTAATTAACATTTGGTTTTCAAGACTGTGAGGGAACAGGCAATTTAATAGATTGCTGATAGACTATATAAATTGATGCATCTATGGAAGAAAGTTCAACACTATCTTTCACAGTGACAAACCCATGTGTCCTTTGACCTAACAATCCCGCTTCTGGGAATTTTTCCTGCAGATAAACTTGCACACATGCAAATTCACATATGTTCAAGATTATTTGCTATAGTGTTATTTTTCATAACACAAGATTGGTATCAACCCAGTCTTTAACCAACATGGGACTGGTTAAATTATTAATAATTGTGGTATATCTATGCAATGGAATAAAAAAATAGAAGGTGTATCAACACGGCTAGAGTTATAAGGTGAGTAAAGTGTAAAAAGGAACTTTGTGAACAGTGTGTATAATGTGCTACCCTTTGTTCAAGGGAAAAAATATAAATGCATATTCTGTCTTGCACAAAGAAACTCTGGAATTATACAAAGAAATTAATAAAAATTGTGCTGTGGAAGATTGTGGGAACCAACAAATGGGAACAATAGTAGAAGCAGGTGTTTTTACCATATTTATTTTAACATTTGTTGAGTTTTAAATTATGAAGATGGACTAACCATCCAAAAAATTTTTTTAAAGCATCTGCCTCTATAATACTTCGATGGTGAGCTATTTATTATAATAATTCCAAGCTGGGAGGGGTTGCATTTGTTTATTTTTTTTCTTTGCCAGTGGTTTACTTTTGTAAGATTTGGTTCACAAGTAAAATTACTGAGCTAGTCTCACCCGTAGCATTTTCCATGCACTGAAATACAGGAAAGAATTGGAAATCACAGGAGAAATGGTATTTCTGCTGCACTCTCTGCTTTGTGATTAAAGCTTTTCAGTGGCCCGATACATGCTGAAGGTGGAAAGTTCCAGGACATAAAAAGGATTGTGTTCTCATTCAAGGGCAATATGCATTTGCTTTAAAAATGGGATTAAGTATTCCTAGAAGACACACAGCAAAATAAATAAAAAGGAAAAAGAAGTGAGTTGATGGACGTGAGATGGGGGAATGAGATGCCAAAATTAGTGCCCACAGCAAATGGCCAGATAGACAGGATCCAGGGCTGTATAAGGAAAATACCCCACTGAAGGATAATCAGGAAAGAAAAGGAGGGAACTCACTATCAGGGAAATGTGAATAACAAGAGGCTGTCCTACCTGATTTAACTAAGGTCACGACTGAGAAATATCCCACAGATTCCAAAGCATAGCACTAAAACATTGGAGTTGCAATACTGAGATCTCCTCTTATGGTCAAGGAAGCCAAAACCTAGAGCTATGAAGAGAACAAGCTAGGGTCACACAGAAACCGTGTCTGAGACTTCTAACCTAGCATTTTGTTTTGTTTTTACATGCTCCTTTATTGTCATTCGGTAGATCTTGCTAATGTTCATTTCATTTAGTTTGGAAACTCTCATTTTAACAAGAGTGATCACTCTTGGCCATTTGCAGAAAATAGGAGGAAAGTAGGGAACAGGGAGAGAGAGAAGAAACTGTACAGAGAGCTGTTAAATTGTGTAAATGAAAGTAAAATGATAACAGCAAGTAATAGACATACGTATGAAACAAACACAAAATGTAATTTCTGCCAAAAGAGGGCCCAGCAAAGCTGTTCTAAGCAGCGAAGGTCAAAAGTTGGATGATCACAGCTCTGCATCTCTCTCATTCCAAGGCTCTTTGTACAACGGTGCAAAGCATTTTCAGAAATCATCCTCTTTTACTGTCCCTAAGCCATAAAAGAAGAACATTTCCCCCTCAGGGTCTTTAGCCATGTTATGCTCTTTTGCAGATGTCTCACAAAAAAACTTGAAAACCTCTTCCAGAATATCCTTCAATATATTTTTTAAGGCAGAGTTCTTCCTTGAAATTGCTGTTTAATCAGTTTATTCTTCATATAAGTTTTTCTCTATGGTGGGCTAGGAAGTGTTTGAAATTTTACTCTAGAAAATTGCTCTCTCCTGACGGTACAAAGATATGTTTTCTATTCCAGTTCCTGTACCCACATCACACAAATGTTCCCATTAAAAATATTCGCAATTTTCAAATGTGATTTAACAATGAAACTGAGACTCTATTAACACTGACCATTCCAAAAAGTTATGACACAGATTATTCTGCTTATTTTTGGCTTAAATCTCAGGAAAACAAAACAAAATATGCTACTCCCGATAGGAAGAAAGGGAATCCAAATTCGGCATGCAATAAAATATTAAACATTCTGGATTCTCTAACTTCCAAATGTCCCCAATAATCAAGGGTGTTTAGGGGCTTTAAGGCAGAATTCACCTCCTCCTGCCCTGGAAGAAGATCAAGTTCTAAGGTAACATAAGGATTCAAAAGAAAAAAAACAAACAAAAAAAAGAACTCCTAACCCTTTTAGAAATGAAGAGAATCAGATAAATACATTAGTAAATAAAGCTTTCATTTTATATTCTGATTTAAAATTTAGTTCTTTCCAAGTCTGTGCCACCTACCAAATATTTGTTTACAGGCTTACCAGGACAATTGGTTCTGATAACTGCAGACTGACCCTCCATAAAATCTCTTCCTATGGGAAACAGTAATAAGGACTGTGGAATTTCACTGTCTCTGATGACATAAAATTACCTTTTTTTAAATCAATGGAAACAAACATATAACTAGACCTCCTTCCTGTTGATCTGTTAGGATTCATCTTTACTGCTTCCTAAGCTTAACGGTGGCTGTCTACCTAGCTCTCTAAATTAAGTGATGAAGTGGAAACTATATATAAATTTTATACTTCAAGAGTCTTAGAAATGGTTCACACTCATAAGGATTTTTGTTTGTTTTTTTTTAAAATTTAAAACCTGTGAATAGTCATTGCACTCCAGCCTGGGCAACATAGCAAGACCCTGTGTCCAAATAAAAAAAGATCTATTTGACATCATGTCATTAATTCAGTGATCAGGTTTATAATGACAGCTACCATTCAGTGCAAGCCTACCATAAGCCAAGCAATCATAAGACATCCAATTCTCAGAAGAACCCCTGTGAAGTTGGTACTCCTTTTCCATTTTACACCTGGGGGAAATGGGGTTCAGAAAGACTAGGTACATTTTTCAAACAAGTAAACAACAAACTGGTAAATATCACAGTTAGGATCTGAGCTTGGGTTTACCAGAGGCCAAACTCCTGCTTTTTCTACTCTTACCATAGCCATGGTCTATAGCCTAAAGCTTGATGGATTCTAAAGGGATCCTTATAATCCTGTGGTTCTATTTCAGGTTAACATAAAAATCTCTTTCTCGAGTGCTTTCAAAAAAGATTAGATCATACTGTATATACTTTAGTGTTAAATATACTTTTATCTCATTCTATTAATAGGAATAGAAGGTTGAATAGAAGCCATAATATCACATTACCTCGAATATCATACTTCTCGATGATTATGTACAAGTGAAAATTCACCCTTTCTTTCATCCACTGTGCATCCGTCTACCCAGCCATCTATGTAGCCACTCATCCATCCATCATCCATCCACCCGTTTAACAAATTGAGAACTATTACAGGCCAGTTACTATTCTAGGCTCTGCAGAGGTCGAGATAAAGAAGTCGGAGCTTTCTTTCGTTTTCAAAGATTATATTCCTGATAAGCACCGCCCAGGAAAACTTTCTGTGAGATGAAAACGTTCCCTATCATGCTTTTGAGAAAAACTTAGGAATGGAATTTGCAAATGTATTTCATTTTAATTTTAATTAATTTAAACTTACATAGCCACATGTGACTAGTGGTTACTGTATTGGACATTACAGTTTTAGAAGGTTTGAGGAGTTAAGGAGACAGAAAATAAATTACTTTTTTGATTTTGATGAGTGCTGTGGAGAAAATGAAAAGGTTGATGTGATAGGGGCTGGGGGAGGAGGCAGCATAAACTAGATTTGTCAGGGAAGTTTTTTCTGAATAAGTTCTGTATAAGCTGACTCCTGAGTACAGATAAGGAGTCAGACATGCCAAGAGCAGGGAGAAGAACATTCTAGGTCAAGAGAAGCAGGTCAAAAGCCCAAAGGAAAGAAAGACTTGTTTTCAAGCTTCAGAAAGCAGATCAATGTTGGTTAGATCGTAGCAAGCAGGGTGGTAATTGGCATATAAGGCTGTTGGGAGGTAGGACAGGCCAGATAATGTGCAGTGTTCCAGGTTGTGGTAAAGGATATGGATTTTATTCCAAGCGAAATCTAAATCTATAGATAACCTTTGAATAAATTGTGTTATCCTATAAAATACTTATATCCAAAGTTGAATTATTTAAAGATGAAGTAGGTAATGATATAGGGCTTTATTCTTTTTCAAAGATGTATCTACAGTTTAGTTCAGAACATGTCCCATATGAAAGAACTACTGTTGGTTATGAAATAGTCATAAAGATTCAAAGATATGTACTTTCAAGACATTAGCATTGACGATGGCAAGCAACCTAGCAACATAGACTATCCAAAGAAGAGTGATAAAATCAAGGCATTTCATGTTTAATCTTTTGTGAAGTTGATTTTTAATAACTCTCAGGGCTAATTTCCTTTGGAACACAGATAGGAAAACTCTCTTTACTAGGTGTGCCACGGTTTGTCATCCTCTGGAAATGTGACTTGTTATACAATTGGTCTACAGCCAGTTTTCAGTGGAAAAGTCATCATGTTGGAAAAACATATAAAAATAGAATGTTCTTGAGTCATGGCAGAGAATCCTAGACTTCCTTGTTAGTCCTGAAAATAATTCTTTAATTGAGACGGGATTTTAAAGATATTATTGTCAACTCAATGTACTACCTCTCAGGAGTCACAAATGACTTGGGCAAGTACATGAAAAGGAGGGTCATAGTAACCTAGTCACCATAGAAACTACATTATCTACCATAGCTCTCTTGCCAGCAAAAGCATAATTCATACGTTTAATGTTGGTTGAAAATAATGCACACAAATTTTGCATCATAAAGTGGTGGGAAAAACTAATAAAGAATGTTATTAAAATAAGCCAATTGCTAAATTATGCAGACAATTCAGATTACTAAAGCCTTGCAACTGGTCTTTGTTGTAGAATTTGAAGTCATCAGCTTTTGATATTTAACTTCTACTTCGAACACAAAGAGTTTTAAGATTTACAAATCTGTATTTTTAAGTAATGTAAACTTTTCAATATTCATAGGATGGTAATTATTGTTTTGCTTTACTATTTTAAAAATACAAATAACAAAAACGCAAGACTAAAACTGTCAAAAGAAAGAAAGTACTTAAAGTTTCACGTTCATATTTCGCAGTCTTTGCCTGTAATGGAGGGTCATTTAGCAGATGACGTGCAACGGAGAATGGGGAGATACAAAAAGAGAGAAGGGCAGAGAGAGGGAAAAAAAAGAGAGGGAGAGATCTTTTATCATTCTTACCAAATTAGTTTGCGCTTATGAAGATGTCAAACCTTCATTTTACCCAATAAAACATTCTTGGTATGGTAACTAGTTTCCCCTAGTGAATTTGCACAAAACTGGAATGATTTTAAAAAATCCAGCTTTGTAAACAAATATGGAACTATGGTTGTTTTAAACCTTTAAACCAAAAGCAAAAGCACAGGCATGATTTTTTGTCTTAAATTTAGGATAAATTGAAAGCATATATTGATGTTCTTTGTTTCAAATACATTTTGGAACCCAGCAGACCACATGCAACCTAGTTAAATTATCTGAATGGATTTGGGGAGAAGAGAAAGGAGTCTGTTCATTTTAATATACCTTCAGAAATATTTTACTTCTTGATGATGACAGCAGCTCTTGCTGACAACTATTAATACATTATAAACACCCCATCAGAGTTATATAAAAACATGTCAGTTTTAAAGAGAACATCTTTGACAGCAAATTTTCTGATTGTGAAACAGCTGTGCCTTCAGTACAATGCATTAAGTAGTTTATTCCTTTTAGATAGTTAAATTGTGCATGAAATGTTGCTGGCGCAAGGGCTCCAAATCTGGCCTGATTAGCGAACATCTGTTACATTGGAAAAATTCATGTCTACCCTAATTAGCTGTCAGGCTGATGTACATCAGGCCTGATGGTGAGGGATCCTGTGCTGTTTAAGTCAAACAGGTTCCTCTCCTCTCCCGTCACCTGCCCTTTCAAATCTCTTCCTTTCCTGGGTTGCTGTAATTAGAGCTGGTTGGACACACAATGGAGCAGGCTACGGTCAGTTATAGTCCCATCTGTGCAAGATTTTTATTCCCACCAAACTTGGGAGCCGAGAGATAAAGTAGTTCAACAGCAACGAGGCTGAGAGACCTGTTAGGTCTATGACATTTGATCATCCTGTCCCCAGGATCTTCCTTTGAAAGACTCTTAGAATCCTGAAGTCACCATCTTGTGGCGAATGGAGGGTAATCTATAGCTTCTGAAGAACTGATCCTTGTTTTGTTTGTTTTCAATAGAGATAGCTCTCAGCAGATTTTGAAACATGGCAGTGTACAGGAAGAGCGACACGATACTGTGTGACCAGGTATTAAAAGGAGCAAGGAACAGTTAGAAAAAGGAACTGAGTGTTCTGCAAATGGAATTTCCATAGCCAACAATTGGCTATAGGCAGCTACCGGAGGCAACTGAAACCAAAAGATCTGATTTTATCAGGTTTATTCGTCCAGTGTACTCAGGGATTTCCAATGTAAATAAAAACTTTCATTGACCTGTGGATGGGTACAAATCATAACTTCCTGTTTGAACTGTTTACCTTTTTAGTAAACTGGAAACTGCACTTTGAAGTGTTCCTGAGCTGCTGAAATCCTCATTCACTCAGTAACAGCCTTTTGTACAAGAGCTGGATTGCCGAGGGCCAAATTCAGACTCAACCTGAAAGATTAAGAATATGTAAGATTACAACATCATGTTTTATTAGAGAGTGATTTGACCTAGGAAGAATGGAAAATCAGCCTTTTTCTGACATTGTATCATCCTTTCAAGATAATTCAAGTATGGGATTATTATCCCCAAGCATACATGAGGTGTAATTACAACGTACGCTAAAATTCAGTAATTGAGGACATGCTTTATGAAATGCTTGATGCGTGAAGTTATAAATGGGGAAACTAATTTGCCCAGAGCATTCAGAATTTTTGGGTGAACTCGAACGGCGTCACTTTTAGAGATCTGAATGCTCTTGTTACAATACCCCAACCAAAATGGACTTGAGTTTGCTAACCTAAGTGAGGTTCCTTCCTCCCTCCTTCTGTTTCATCCTTCCTTCTTAGGCTCTTTCTTTTACCTTGAAGTACTTTCCCTATCTATCCAGAGCTTACCTAACAAAACATTTAAGTGTAGTTTCAAACACCAGCTTTTCTATACCACTAGCAACCTGGTTTAAAGGAAAGACAAAGTTTATTGAAACCACTGTATTCTGTACTGTGGTTTCACATTCATTGTTCATTTTTTTCTCAACAACAGTGGCATTTCAAATTTCTTTTATGGTACTTGCTATTTCTAAACTTTAAATATTTGTTTATCATAGGGTGCCACTTACTTCTTATACTAGACTGTAAGCTCCTTGGAGACAGAGGCATGAACTATTTGTTTATGTGTCCATAAAATGTAGTTCACAGGAGGGCCTCAATAAACGTTAAGTAAATATAATTTGGCTCAGATCAGAGGTATTCAAAAGCAATGATCAGTCTCTGGGGAAATGTATTCACTTTGACTGAGTTCCAGGGAATCTCAAGGACCTGTGGCCATCTCTGGCTGCATGGAGACTGCCAATATAGGCCAGTGGAGCCACTAGAGTCTGGTGCAGAGAGTTAAAGTATCTTGCAGATATGGGGTGCTCCTGGGCACATACAACAGCATTCCACTAAAGGACAGCCTAACTTAACAGAGCCAACCAGAGTTCCTAAAGCATTAAGAGTTGTCTGATTTTGCCAGATTGATGATCACTGAAGCTCACTGTGGATCCTGCTGGTCCACGCCTGGTTCCAGCTTATTCAGTATCTGGATTTGCACTGCAACCCTGCCTGGAGGCTCAGAGCTGCCCTGGAGCAGTGTTGGCTGTGAGTCTGACTTCCTTCTCCCTCCCCTGTCTGCTTTCCTGTGGCACTCTCTGCAGTCTTCCATGCTGGTTTCTGGGTTTATCAAGAACTGAGAATATAGGAAATTCTATAAGAACACAAATTTTCTGCTTAACTTTCTGGACTGTAGAGAAACTAAACAATTTATATTTGTGAAACACATGCCAAGCTTTCAAAATTTTGTCCATTCTAGCTTGAAAACTACTTTGTTAGTAATTCACCAAAAGACGCAGAATTGGGATGTGATTTCATCCTGACTTGAAAAATACATTTTGAGGGATTCTTTTTGCTTTTGACAATAATATTAAAAGTTTCTAGAATTTTATAGCACATTTTCAAATGCTTTAATACAGATTACCTCATTTGAATATAATAGCTATTTCTTATCTTTAGGCATAGAAAAAAACGCAAAAATAGAGACTCTTGGGTGCTTACCAAGTTAGATTTTCCATCATCATCATCATTCATAAGAAAAACAACCACTACCATCACAATAGCCAACGATCTTTATTTAAACATCTAGTATATACCACTTCTCTAATTCAATATTCCTACTGCTCACAAAAATTTCTGTAAGATTTTATGCTCTCTGTTTTACAGATGACAAAATCTGGACTCTGAGATTGCATGATTTGCCTATGGGTACACCGCTAATATGTAACAGAGCCAAAATTCAACCCACATTTGGCCTCGAAGTGACTGCACAACTGCCACTCAGTAAAATATTTTTTCATATTTTAAATGTTGATTATTCTGTAATAAACATTTTCATTTTATTGCCTTCTTAAAATACTCTGAGGCCAAAAAAATTTCTTTGGCTAACTGGCATTGTACCGTAAAGGGTGCTATAGCTTTTATGCATGCTGCTTGCTTGATGCTAACAAGTCCAATTGGAAAGTTTCACAAGAATTTACATCATATTTTATTCATGCTATTATATTGGGTTGGGCAAGTCTAATGTAAATATGGAGTTCAACCCAAACTAGTAACAACTTGGATACCTCTTCTTTGGGAAACTTTACCTTTTCAATCCAAGTCTCGGAGGACTAGATTCCACTAAATTCTAATCTCTACGAGATAGTCCATAAGGACTATTAACAGTGAGTTTGAAATTGTTTCAATGACTATACGCTTTTTGGTCATCTAGTTGCTGTGTGTGACTTTGACTAACTTGATAAATAAAATGGAAAGGCTTTAGTTTTTTCTGCAGTTAATAAAGAGTGGTAAAACAAAAATATTTACTTTGCACTATGCCAGCAACAAAATTAACCAGTAATAATTGTTTTCGGTGCTACCAATCAACAGCTGAGAAAAAATCCCACAGGTCATTATGTTTATCAAAATTAACTATGGTTTCTGCCCACCCTCTGTATACCACTCCCTTAAACATCCACACACACACACACACACACACACACACACACACACACGGGGCGGTGGGGGGAAGCTTATTATTTTCCATGATTGTTTCTCCAGAAGCAATCTTGTAAACTTTTGAGTATTTTGCATTGGTGAGATAGCAAATATCTTATTGCTATTCCAAGCCTGTAATTTGCTATTGAGACGGTTGATGCCATCCTCCATAGACTCATCCCTGTGGTGTTGTGGATGGCAACAGAAGGTCACTCTCTATTCCTGTAGTGACTTGTTCTCTGAGTCTGTCAGAGAATAGTTAGCAAATGCATGCATCTTTCTGAAAATGGTTGTACACAATCCACCTAAAGCCAGGTAGAGAATCATTATATCCTCCTTCTATAGAAAATGTAAACTCTTCTAAGAGTTAGCCCCATGGAGGCTAACCCCTCTACTTTCAGCCAAGCAGTGAACTTCTTCCTGAAGAGCTAACATGGCCAACATCTGTCCTCTGTCCTCTGGACAATGCCTTCCATGTCTAGGGATGACTGTCACTGGTCAGTGTAGGGGACAGCCCCAGGGATGCCAATGGTAGAGTACTGCTTGCTGACGATCATGGAAAGAGACAGTTGCTAAAATTTTCCCTGCAGTTGACACTGTTGCTTAGTGCAGAGCAGCAGGGAATTAAGTACTTGTGGGAAGTAACGCTTGACAGAATGAAACTCCACATTAGTGATGATATGAGAAGTCACTTGGGGAAGAATCCTGGGGTCATGTGTCACCACGATACATTAGATTCCATAGTTATGGACAAATCTGAGTTCTATGGGCCAACTCTGAATTCCTTTCTAAGAAATGATTTTCTGCAGATCTGGAATGAGACAAAGATGAGCCCTGTTATGCACTAAAAGCTGGTATAAGACGGCGTTGCTATTTTCACAATGGACCTTTCCACTAATAAAATATTTAATAATAAAAAATTATTTACTTTTAACTGTGAGCATCTTACAAACATGTATATCTGATATGTCTGTTAGTCTTCTTTCTTTGCTGGTGTGGAAATCTTGGTGTCTGAATTCAAGCAAGGCAAGGATGTTCATGAGGATAAAAATCCAACTTTGCTCTTAAGCCAAAATGATCAGTCAATTCACTCAAAACTGGAAGATGGGCCTTTGGTAGACACGGCCCTAAAATAACTCTCTCAGTCAGCCAATACAGAGATGAAAATTAAACTTAGATTTTCTGACACTCCACTCTTGTTCTCACAACACGAGATCCTCCCAGTTCACTGAGAAATCATTAGGTTTACACTATAAGCCAATTCTCCTCGAAGCCTGACAAATTTATAGCTTCTTCAAACATGGGCACCAAAGCAGAAGTTATCAATTATTTTCAAGGTGTCTAACTTTTTAGCTGGGAATCCATTGATATAGACATGTGATGGCATCTGTAATTCCAACCAGTCCTCAAGAGAATATCCACAGATGCTTTTTTGGAGCCCTCTGTAAGATAATAAAATAGGCTCTGGTCAGACACACTGTACCTCACACTGTATAACAGCTTTCAACATAAATCTGGAACATGATTTACATTTGAAAGCACCAGATCAATATTTGAGGAGGGATTATTTTTTATCAACTTGGCTCTAATTCTCTGAAATATAAAGTTATTTTTTAAATGTCAAGACCAACTACACCCACACTGGCATGAAATGGCTTTGTCAAAAAAGTTGAAAAAAAATTAAACATAAATTTTGTGTTGACATAATCCAGGTTAAGTCTAAAAAAGAAAAATACTTACTTTTGTAAAATGAGAGGCTATTTTATCACTCAGAGAATGTCACATCAATTGTAAAGCCATCAGCCCCAAGGTTTGGTGGTGATTGCTTCATATTTACTGTTAGTCCAGCAATGGGGATGGTACTTTTACAGTCTTTGGACAGACTAGTGAGTGTGACATTTAAAGTGTTGATTTTTGCAGCACTTATGTTAATTGTTGTAATTTTCCTGATGAACCACCATTCTGGTTTCCTGATGCAGCCAAGATAGTTTTACATTTTCTATGCAGGGCCTCTTTGCCATTTGGTCTGTGTAGTGTCAGCTTCGAGTGCTACTGAAAGCAGACAAAATTGCAAGCAAATTGCATCAGATTGCCAACATTGTGAAAAGGTAAATTGCTTGCAAATCTATTTAAACCACTGCCCTATTTTCATCAGCTTCAGTACTTGGTATTCATGATTGCTTAATTGGCGACCTTTCCTATTGTGTAGTGCTTTATGGTGTAATGGAAAGCGATCTTTACCAAACCAATTACCCTTTTTTTCTCAGCACTACATTATTGCTGTGATTGCAACTGCCAGTCCTTTGTAAATGAACTTTCTGATTTCAATGATGTTTTTAAAATGTAAGATAGAAAAAAGTGGCATTCATATTGTGTGATGTTCTATTTTGAAGCCTCTTTGTAGTCACCATTGTCTGGGAAAATGGACTGAAGGGTTACACAGTACCTACAAATATCCATGTAACTATTATTAATATTATTATAATGTCCTCCTTTGTACTGTGGCTCAATTAGGAAAGGATAGGAGAAATATTTTGTCACCCTGTCAAGTGCACAGGAAGTGCATTTGAGGCTTCTTTTTTGACACATACATTATCTCCAGTAATAAGATTCATTTTAAGGAGTGGTGATGAAGATACAAAATCAATTTAAATAAAATTCACATTGCTAGTTTTTTGGTCACTCAATATTTAAAAGGAGGCTTAAATGACTCAAATACTCAGACTTGAAATAAAAGCTTAATTTCATAAGAGATAGTTGTGAACACACTAAGAAATAGTGAATTTTTAGGATCTCAGCTTCTGAATATCGATGCCCAAACACAGCAAAACATGCCTATTCTATGTGTTCAAAGCTAAAAACGTGTGTACACAGATATGTAGCCTGAATTTGAATAGAACCAAGATTGCCTTTAAAAAAATTCTTTTAATAATATTCTATAAAATCAGCATCCACATGAATTCTCATAAAGACGGGGCATAGGACTACAATGCATCCTGTTTGTGTATTTTTATGTGATTTAGAAAATTATATCATTACTCATAAGTGTACGTGCAGAAAGGGAGCTACAAGTCATTTAGTCATTCCCTAATACTGTGAGTGGAAATGGATGCATCATTCTACCCCCTACAGTCAGAAACTCTATTGTATGCGGGACATTTTGCAAAGATTTCTTTTACTCTCTTCTCTCATTTAATTAGGAAAAAAATGGAGTTCAGACAAGTCTCTCCAATGATGATCAGGAGATTGCTGATTTTAGTACCTTTGATGTAACATAATGATTTATTTACAGCACAGCAACTTATTCTTTGAAAGCAAAGAAATGTGTTTATTATCTGCTGCTTATGAAAGTGTTCCTAACAACCAATTTCACCATGATATTGAAGTCTAATACAGTTACTGCTTCGTATCAGCAGCATATATTCTCTTGGAACAATTAGACACATGACTCAATTTCCTAACTTTAAATATAGTCATGCCTTTATAGACGAGAGGTTGACATTTGCTTGGGCGGTCAATTTGTTAAAACATGGAATTTTAAAAACAAGCGTCCCACTAATTGGGAGCAGGACCCAGAAGAGTTCTCACCTTGGGGAGGGACTTTATTAAATTACTTTAGTGGGAAGACTTTTAAGACGATTTTATTTTTGTTGGGGTTTTATTTTGAGGGGTGGGGAGCAGGGAATATTTATGATAAGGGAAAAACTCGTGGACTAGCACGAACTGCAATTATTACTGTCAATGTTACTGATAGAGGTTGGTCGTGAACTATCACTCTCATCATTCATATTTCTAGAACAGTACTGAGCCCTGTGATGATGAAACAGGTAATAATAACACAGCTTACCTAGCCAGGGTTTACAGTGTACCAAGCACTGTGCTAAGACTTTTAACTAGCTTGTATCATTTAATTCTCCCAACATCCCTATTAGGATGGTATTATTATTATTCCCATTTTGTAGATGAGACAACTGAGGTTGGACAAGGCTTTGAGGCTGACACGGGGCCATGCAGCTAATATGCAGTGCCAACTGGGATATGATCCCAGGCAGCCAGGCTCTGGAGCCCTGCATTCTACTGGCTAAAGAGTTCAGTTTCCCGGCTTCCAATTTTTTACTCTTGGGCTAAGGAAAAAAAGCTGGTTAGCTAACAAACACTTACACAGAATCTAAATATATGATTTTCCAGATATTTAAGGAAATCGATGAAGTGTGCCCAGGAGTCATTTGCTATTTCACTTTTTTCATCTCTTTATACTTGGTATGGATTTGGCGTTAATATTCATATTTTACATGCAAAACCCTAAGAACTCAGATGTTCAGAATCAACTTCTGCATGCGTAAGGAAGATTTCTATATATGCCAACTATCACAAAGAGTCCTGCAGCAAATTCTCCTTCTCTTGGAAAGAGAGACTCTTCAATACTATAGGATGGTAAATGTCCAGTCCACCTTAACACCTTTGTTAAATAACGTCCTCTGGAGTTTGTTAATGGTTGAAACCATCTCATTTTAGTCCAAAGCTCTTTCAAAGTAATTTCAGTAACAATAGTTATCAGGCTTCTTCCTGTAAAGAGGGTGAAGGCAGTGGGAAGGCAGGCATGGGGTTGAGCGAGTGGGGACTTGGTTCCCTTTCAACCCCAGGCTGTAACAAGTAAATGGCAGCGTGAATGAAATGTTCTTTGACATTGTGCATGAGGCATCTGTTGCAGCCAGTGTCAGCTTGTGTTCATTCCCTAATGTTTTCAATGGAAGTGAACCCTATGCTCTATCTCAGAAGGTTATATATGAGGCCCAGTAACCAAGATGTTGAGAAAACTTGGAAAAAAGCAAGAAGCTGGAGAGAACTCTCTATTTCCCTTACACAGATTCATACACCAATCTCTGGATTTACCCCAAAGATTAACCAGAGATGGGAAGATGGTAAGGAGGAATATTAGCCAAGCAGAAGGATCACTTGTGTAAGAATTTATCACATAATTCATCACATCTTTATACAGGAAATTTCCTGAGTGGATTTAATATGTTATTTCATTTGCAGACAAAAAAAATAGTGTATTTAAAGTTTTCGGACTTCCCGCAATTTTAGGAAACTACCTAAAGTGTGATGCGTTTGTCCTTTCGTGCTGCAATTCCTCGAGCTCCTGCAAAGTCTGGATGTGCGACGATCATTTATTCTCTCAAATCATGTCCTCCTCATAACCAACAGCATCCATTTGCTCCAAACATATGAATGTTAAAGAACAAACTAGATTAACCGTGCAGGTACTTACTGACCCCTCGTGGATATTAAACTCTTTTTTTTTAACTGTATGACTCAATGTGCTTTCACAATTGATAATAATGACGGATGCTAAGGAAGCAGAAATCCTCTGAGCTTACTTGGTCTTAATTCCTTCTTTACAAAAAAGTAAACTGTGAAGGCCGGGCGCGGTGGCTCATGCCTATAATCCTAGCACTCTGGGAGGCTGAGGTGGGCGGATCGCTCAAGGTCAGGAGTTTGAGACCAGTCTGAGCAAGAGTGAGACCCGGTCTCTATGAAAAATAGAAAGCAATTAATTGGCCAACTAAAAATATATATAGAAAAAATTAGCTGGACACTGTGGCGCATGCCTGTAGTCCCAGCTACTCGGGAGGCTGAGGCAGAAGGATGGCTTGAGCCCAAGAGTTTGAGGTTGTTGTGAGCTAGGCTGATGCCATGGCACTCTAGCCCAGGGAACAGAGTGAGATTCTGTCTCAAAAAAAAAAAAAAAGTAAACTGTGAAACACCTCCACAGATCCCTCTCCTCCCCCCCAAAAAAACAGTTCACATGTTATCTCCAATGTTTGAAAAATTTTTCACTGTGGTACCCCTCAGAAAGACCATATAATTTAAAAGCAGGCCAGGTGCGGTGGCTCACACCTGTAACCCCAGCAGTTTGGGAGGCTGAGGTGAGAAAATTGCTTGAGGCCAGCAGTTAGAGACCAGCAACATAGCAAGAGACCCATCTCTACAAAAAATAGAAAAATAAGCTGGGTGTGGTGGCACACACCTATAGTCCCAACTACTTGGGAGGCTGAGGCAGGAAGATCGCTTGATTCCAGAAGTCTGAGGTTGCAGTGAGCTATGATCATACCACTGCACTCCAGCCTGGGTCACAGAGAAAGACACTGTCTCAGAAAAAAAAAATTTAAGAGCAAATGAAAATGTCATGCCATAGAGAAGATTTAAAATTTGTGGAATAGGATAAAAAAACTCTTAGTTCTTTGGCTCTGTGTATTTTAGGGAGAATGTAACTACTTGATATACTGGCAATAATGCTAAACAATCTCTGACATTTGTTTAGGGTTTACTGTGCATTCGGCACTGAAATAACTCTTTGAGGTAGATTTCTTAACATCCCTGTTTGACAATTGGAAAAATATGAAGTTTAGAGAGATTAAGTAAAACTTTTAAGGTCAGAGAGTTTGTAAGTGGCAGATCCAGGATTCTGATTCAGATAGTCATTACTGACTTCCAGGTTAAGAATAAGGAGGAGAAGATGGAGAAGGAGGAGAAATGAAAGGGGAAAAAAAATAAAGAAAGGAGGGGGGAAGAGAGAGAGAGCATTTCTTTTTTATATATATATATTTTATTTCAGCATATTATGGGGGTACAAATGTTTAGGTTACATACATTGCTTTTGCCCCACCCAAGTCAGAGCTTCAGGCATGTCCATCCCCCCCAGACGGTGCACACCACACCTGTTAGGTGTGAATATACCCATACCCTCCTACCCGCTCCCACCTGCCTGACACCTGATGAATGTTACTACTATATGTGCACATAAGTGTTGATCAGTTAGTAATAATTTAATGGTGAGGACATGTGTTGCTTGTTTTTCCATCCTTGTGATACTTCACTTAGTAGAATGAACTCCAGCTCTATCCAGGATAATACAAGAGGTGCTAGATCACCACTGTTTTTTGTGGCTGAGTAGAACTCCATGGTATGCATATAGTACATTTTATTTATCCACTCAGGTATTGATGGACACTTGGGTTGTTTCCACATCTTTGCAATTGTGAATTGTGCTGCTATAAACATTCTAGTGCAGATGTCTTTTCTCTAGAATGTCTTTTTTCCCTCTGAGTAGTTGCCCCGTAATGGGATTGCTGAATCAAATGGTAGTTTTACCTGTAACTCTTTGAGGTATCTCCATATTACTTTCCACAGAGATTGTATTAGTTTGCAGTCCCACTAGCAGTGTATGAGTGTTCCTATCTTTCCACATCCATGCCAACATTTGCTGTTTTGGGACCTGCAGCCTAGGAATAATAGGATTCAGAAAGTGACCTAGAATGACCTAAGGCTAATTATCTAGCCAGAGGTGTGTCAATTTTGTTTATGTTTTCAAAGAACCAACTTTTTGTTTTATTAGTCTTCTGTATAGTTTTTTTTGTTGTTGTTATCAATTTCATGTAGTTCTGCTCTGATCTTTATTATTTCTTTTCTTCTGCTGTGTTCGGAGTTGGTTCGTTCATCCTTTTCCAGTTCTTTGATATGATTCATTAGATTGCTGCTTTGTGATCTTTCTGTCTTTTGCATGTAGGGATTTATGGATATAAATTTTCCTCTCAGGACTGCTTTAGCTGTGTCCTACAGATTTTGATAACTTGTGTCTCCTTTATCATTTAGTTCAAAGAATCTTTTGATTTCTATCTTAATTTCCTCCTTAACACAATAATCGTTCAACAGAAGGTTGTTTAGTTTCCATGACTTTGTGTAGAGATGACAGTTTCTTTTAGAGTTGATTTCTAATTTTATTCCACTGTGGTCTGAGAAGATGCATGGTATAACTTCTATCTTTTTAAATTTGTTGAGACATGCTTTGTGGCCTAGGATATGGTCAGTCTTAGAGAATGTCCTATGAGCTGATGAGAAAAATGTACATTCACTGTTTTTTGGGTAAAATGTTCTGTAAATGTCAGTCAGGCCCACTTGTTCTAGAATTCTGTTTAAATCCATTGTTTCTTTGTTTCTTTTCTGTTTGGAGGATCTGTCCTGTTCTGTCAGAGGGATGTTGAAGTCCCTGGCTTTATGGTGTTGCTGTTTATCATTTGTTTAGATCAAGTAGGATTTGCTTTATGAATCTGGGTGTATCTGAGTTAGGTGTATAAATATTTAGAATTGTTATGTTTTCTTGTTTAATTGTACTCCTCACCATTATATAGTGACCATCTTTGTCTTTCATTACTTTTGTTGATTTGAAGACTAAGTTGTCTGAAACCAGAACTGCTATGCCACCTTTCTTTTGGCTTCTGTTCACATGAAATAACATTTTCCATCCCCTCATCTTGAGTCTGAATGCATACTTGTGGGTTAGATGTGTTTCCTGAAGATGGCAGATACTTGGCTTATGTATATTTATCCATTCAGTCAGCCTATGTCTCCTTTGTGGGCAGTTCAAGCCATTCACATTTATTGAAAGAATTGATAGGTGGGATAGATTTCTGTTCATCCGGTTGAGTTGAGCTTTGTTGCTTTGTTTTCTCTATTGAGCCATTGTGGTATCTGGCCTTTGACCTTTACCTTTTGGATGATTTTACACTGGTGAGTGTTTATTGTGCTGATCCATGTGTAACGTTGTTCTGAGTACTTCCTGGAGGGCAGGTCTTGTCTTGGTGAATTCCCTTGGTCTTTGCTTATCTGAGAAGGTCTTTATTTCCTCTTTGTGTAAGAAACTTAGTTTTGCAGGGTACAAGATTCTAGGCTGGGCATTATTCTCTTTGAGAAGAGTGAGAATGGGGCCCCAGTCTCTTCTGGCTTGTAAGGTCTCAGTTGAGAAGTCTGTAGTTAGTCTGGTGGGTTTTCTTTTGTAGTTACCTGCTTCTTTCACCTTAGAACTCATAGAATGGCCTCTTTCATGGTTATTTTGGCCAGTCTGATAACTATGTGATGTGGTATCTTTCTGTTTGCAGTGAATCTCCCAGGAGTCCTTTGAGCTTCTTATACCTGGATATCTAGATTTTTAGCAAGGCCTGGGAAATCTTCCTCCATTATATCTTCAAATAGTTTATTCAATCCTTGTATATTTTCTTCTTCACCCTCGTGGATGTCTATAATTCTCATATCAGGCCTCTGTAAATAATTCCACATTGCTTGTAGGCTTTGCTCTTTTATTTCTCTGCTCTGTCTCTGCCACTGACTTATTTAATTGAAAGGTATTATCTTCAATCCCTGAGAGGCTTTCTTCTATTTGATCTAGCCTATTCTTGAGGCTTTCCACTGTATTTTGTAGTTCCTTGAATAAATTCTTCATTTCCAGAAGTTCTGTTTGATTTTTCTTTAATATTTCAATTTCTTTATTGAATTTTTCTTCCAAGTCCTGAATTTTTCTTGTGGTTTCTTTGTGTTGAGTATTTATTTTCTCTGGTATATCATTCAGTTTTCTTACAATCCATGTTTGAAATTTTTCTGTAATTTTAGTGTTCTGAATTTGGTTGATATCCACTGCTAGAGAGCTGGTGTTCCCCTTTGGGTGTGTGCTTTCCATGTGATTCTTCATCCTCCCAGAGTTCTTTTGCTGATTCTTCCCCATCTGGAGCAGCTATTGCTTCTTACCTTTAGATTTTAGTTTAGATAATGACATGCCCAGTTTAGTCTCTGAGCCTGTAGGTGGTGTTTGTGGATGACATTCAACCACACACTGTATGATGAGTCAGTAAATGCAGTAAAAGGATATGCAGAATGACCTCCTCATCAGTAGGTGGTGCTTGCTGCAGGGAGCAAGCTGCAGTGTTGTTTTGGGTCCTATAACCAGTTCTATGCCTCTGGAGAGGCACTCTAGTGCCTCAGATGGTGGGTGGGGCCCTGGAACTTCCAGGTATGTCCTTATTCTCCACCTCAGTGGGGACAGCTGAGGGAGTGAGGCTGAGTGGGACTGGGTTGGGTGAGCTTGCCCTCAAATTCCACAAATGCTGTGAGCAAGGATTTAAGGTCTGTTCTCTGCTTCTGGGCAAAGCTGCCAGCGAGGGGCTGGAATGGTCCCACTCAGCTGAAAAGTTTCATGTGGGAGTGGGGCTATCTGAGACCTGCAGTCTGGAGCAGGCCTTGCTCCTTTCCACCTTCCCCTATTCCAGTTTCTCTGGGGCCTCTGCCAGCAGGACCTCAAGCCAGCAGATCTCCCCTGACTGTGATGAGAACGGGGAGATTCCCTGCCCAGGATCACAGCCTGAACTGGAAGCTCAGCCCTCTCATGGGAGGAAGGTTGCTCCTCAAGCACACTGCAGCTAAGACCCACTCTGATCTGCCCCTGAAGGCACACACAACTCAGTAGACTAGTTCACAAATATCCCTTCTGCACCCCCAGACAATGCAATCGAGACCTGCGTGTGCAGGATCTGGTCTGCAGTCCTGTCCCCACGCCCTGGAGATCAATTCCTGACCCTCCCAGGGAGAAGAGTGCTGGTCACAAGTCACCGACAGGGTGCCCAAGCTGGATCAATGTCTCTCTGTCTTGGGATTTTCCCTGCTCTGCTGGAGACACCACACAAGCAGTACCTTAGAGGGCTGGCAGGTAGGGAGCTCACAGTCTGAGTACCCCTTGGTCTGCTGCAGGGCCCCAGAAAGAAAGAGCCCATTCCCTGAAGATGCCTCTTGGTGATGGCTAAATTGTCTCTCTTAGTAGCCGCACATAGGGGAGGGGAAGGGGAAAATGAAACAATATAGTGCCTACCGATGGGCTCGGGTCTGTGGGGCTGGAGGTGCCCTGAGGGAGCTGGGAGCCTGGTGCCCTGTCAGCAAGAGTCTCACTGCTCACTGGTGGTGGCCCTCTCTGAGCTGGTGTTGACAGGTCTCTCCAGCCACTCAGGAGCCCACCAGCAGTCTGAGATGCAAGGGAGGGGAAATTTAACGGCTCCACTTACCCTTGTAACTGGTCTCCAAGCCTCTCAGGAACCTTTCTCCTTCCAGTTTTCCTCCACAACTTCTTCCTGTGGAGTCTCCTGTAGTTTCAGGCACCCTTCCTTCTCACCCTCATTTGATCTTTGTCTGTTTCTTTTTTTCACTTTCATCTAAAATCTATCTTTCTTTTATTTTATTTATTTATTTATTTATTTATTTATTTATTTATTTATTTATTTTTAATTGGGGGAAAACTACAAAGCATTTACAGTACAATATTTACAGTCACAATTTGTAGTGAGCTGATTTCCCAAAATATATATTACTACTCAAGTTGACTTATCTTGTTACATTCAAAAACCTACTCTGTCAAAGT